>PVIU01018191.1:0-39681 GCA_004026605.1 Ondatra zibethicus
CCCAGTAATACCACTTTTGGGTATATATCCAAAGGCTGCTCAATTGTGCCACAAGGACATGTGCTCAACTATGTTCATAGCAGCTTTGTTTGTCATAGCCAGAAACTGGAAACAACCTAAATGGCCCTCGACCAAAGAATGGATAAGGAAAACGTGGTACATTTACACAATGGAGTACTACACAGCAGAAAAAAATAACATTTTGAATTTTGCAGGAAAATGGATGGAGCTAGAAAACATTATTTTGAGTGAGGTAACCCAGACACAGAAAGACAATTATCACATGTACTCACTCATAGGTGGTTTTTAAACATAAAGCAAAGAAAGCCAGCCTATGAACCACAATCCCAGAGAACTTAGACAACAATGGGGACACTAAGAGAGACTTACATAGATTTAATCTACATGGGAAGTAGAAAGTAGAAAAAGACAAGATCTCCTAAGTAAATTGGGAGCATGAGGAACTTGGGGGAGGGTTGAAGTGGGGAGGAGAGAGGCAGGGAGGGGAGCAGAGAAAAATGTAGAGCTCAATAAATATCAATTTAAAAAAAGGAGAGCACTGAAAAAAAAAAGATTTATTATGTATACAGTGTTCTGCCTACATGTATGCCTGAATGCCAGAAGAGAGCACTAGATCTCATTCTAGATGATTGTGAGCCATCATGAGGATGCTGGGAATTGAACTTAGGACCTCTGGAAGAGCAGTCAATAAGGAGTGCTTGTCTTGTCCCGGGGTGTTGTGTTATGGCTCGCACCCTTAATCCCAGCACTTGAGAGGGAGGAAGATCTCCAGGCTAGCCAAGGCTACATAATGAGACCTCCCTCGTCTCAAAACAAATAGAAACAAAACAAAATAATTTTTAAAAACTATCTGGGCAAGAGCACATCTGCTATTGGCTTCAGGGACATAGTTTTTAAATTACGTATACTTGTATGTATCTCTGTGTGGTATGTGCATGTAAGCGCAAGTGTCTGGGAGGCCAGAATGTCCCATCCTCCTGGAGCTGGAGCTACAAGTTTTTGTGAACTTCCTGATGTGGGTGCTGGGAACTGAACTTGGATCCTCTGTAAGAACAGTGTGTACTCTTAGCCACTGAGTCTCCAGCCCCAGGGACATTTTTTAATATAACAAACTAGGCAATCTTAGCACTTGGGAGGTGGAGGGTCAGGAGTTCAAGGTCATACTCAGTTTCACCGTGAGTTTGGAAAAGCAAAGCTGTTAGAAATGGTCAACTGTAACTGCGTGGAGGATCAATCCGAGTTGTGACATGTGGCCCAATGTTGGGAATAGTTATTTGGAAACCATTCGGTTTGGCAGGTCTTCCTGTATATTATCTTTCAGAAAGCCCTTTCTCAGGTAGATGAGTAAGTTTCTACCTTTCCAAGCCTCCTATAGTGCTAAAGGCAAAAAGCCATTGCCACAATAATATTTATTACCTAGTAATCCACTTTCCTTTTGCACAACTCTAAGTTCCACAAGGCAGACCTGTTTATTTACCTTTGCCCAGAAAAACAAAACTTACAAAGTGTGCATCTATAGAGTACTAACTGGGTAATGGTTTCCTGCACACCTTTGTGTGTGTGGTGCTGAGTGTCAAGCTCAGGGCTTTATGCACACCGAGTACACCGCCACAAAACTGCATGCACAGCCCCTAAATACTTTGTTACTCATCTTGTTCTTATACAAAGTCTGCAGGAGCTGGGGAGTGATGGTGCACACCTTTAATCCCAGCACCGGAAAGGCAGAGGCTGGCAGATCTCTGTGAGTTTGAGGTCAGCCTGGTCTATAGAGTGAATTCCAGGACAAACAAACAAACAAAAGTCTGCAGGGCAAGTAGTATAAAACTGCCAGCTAACTTATGGGAAACAGAAATACAGAGAAAAGTAAGAAACTTGCCCAAAATACTATAGCTGATAAGGCTAGAGCGGGGATTTAAATCCAGGTCTACTGACTTGCCTTGAAAGCCTATGATCTCAGCCAGATATTAGTTTGTTTATACTGTCATGGCAAAGCACCATAGAAATCTGTTGTATCAGAATCCTGGAAACTGGCTGTTTGAAACCAAAGTGTTGTTAGTAAGTTTCGTTTCTCTGGACACCTTTCTCCCTTGTTTGAATAGAACAGACCTCTAAGGTGAGTTCTCGCGTGGTCACCCTTCTTTTAAAAATAGAGCCCTAGCCAGTTGTAGTGTAGACCTTTAATCTCAGCACTGGGGACTCAGGGAGGCAGGTAGATCTCTGAGTCTGAGTTCCAGGCCAGCCAGAGCTACATAATGAAACTCTGTCTCTAAAACAATTCTTTCAAAAAAATTACATTTATCTATTTATGTGAGAGGGGCATGTCTGTGTGCCGCCGAATGCCTCTGGGAGTTTCGGGACGACTTCTAGAAGTCAGTTCTCTCTTCTACCGCATGGGTCCGGGGATCAAGCTCCAGTCTTCAGGCTTAGTGGCAGACAGCTTTACTCACTGAGCTTTGCTCACATGTGTGTGTGTGCATGCATGTGTATGTACATGTAAATACACACATACACATACACCGAGGTCCTCTGAAAGAGCAACCGTGAGCTGTCTCTCTAGCTCCCATTTTGTTCTTCTTAATATATTTCAATTACATTTATTTCCTTAGTGTTTATATGCACGAATGTACACGGTACACATATAGAGGTAAGAGGACAACTGGCAGCAATCAGTTCTCTCCTTCCAGCCCGTGGCAAGTGCCTTCTTCACTTGCTGAGCCTCCCCCTCGTCCGCACCAATCAAGATCTTATATACCTCAGGCTGCTCTCGAACTGACTCTGTAACTGAGAAAGACTTGAAGTTATAATTTCCCTACTTCTACCTCCCGAGTGCTGGGATGATAGGCAAGCCACCGTGCCCACTCATACAATGCTGAGGATCCACTTGAGCTTCCTGATTGCTAAGAAAACACCAACTAAGCTATGTCCCCCTCCCCCCGAGACAGAAACATCGTGGCTACTGGGCCTGGAAACTCCTAGTAGCAGGAGGGTGAAAGGAACATACAATTCTGTCTGTAACAACTGCCATGTCTTGCTACCTCCTACGAACACCAAAATGTCTGGGTGCAACACTGTTTTGCATACACCCATTTTCTCCTCTCAACCTAGGACCTAGTTTTAAGTTTTGTCATTCTGGGGGTAACTGAATTGCTCACTGTAAAGTTGGTCATTAGAAGTTTCTCAATCTTCCTTTTCTCTAGTTGGCCCTATGGCCTGGAATTACTACATTAGTTGCTTCAGAAGTCCAATGCCAACCAGGTAGCCCCGAGGCAGTAGGACATGGGACTGACAGATTATGATGGAGGAAGGGACAGCGGTAAAGAGCAGGAGGTCTGCAGAGGAAGCAGTCTGACTGGGGGAATCCGTCAGTGGCAGAGTTTTGCATCCTAGGCTTATTGGTCTGTCCCATTCAGCAAGGCATCAGTCAAGCATTTCCCTGGTGGTCTCTGAGTCAAGCCTTGAGGTCCAACCAGAATGGATGCAGTGTTTCCCTGCTCGGTGTATGGGGGAAAGAGATAACTGCCAATAGCAGGGAATGATTGCCTGGCAAGGGTGGTGCCAGGTAGTGTGAGGATTTAGTCTGGCAAGGCAGGGCTCTGTCTCCTGTCCTGGGAGGCCACAGACAATTTCTCGTTGGGGGGGGGGCGAGAAGGCAGGTTCCTAATGTTCCACAGAGGATAGGAAAGCTGTCATTTAGGAAGACAGGACAGCACGCAGGACAGACGTTCATGTACTCCTGCATGAAGAGAATGGTCTGGAGAGCAGCCACGGCTGCGTTGCCTGTGTCTGTGGAGCTTTCGCTATCCATCACTCTCAGAACAAAACCTAAACTCTCAGTCTCAGCTGCTCTTTTACTACATTCTTGGCCCTGAGTGTGAGGGGCTAGAAGAGGGTGGGCTGCGCACGAAGCCTTGGGAATGCTAAGCAGGTGAGCTACAGTGAGCTCTGCCCCTGCCCTTGGCCTCTACTTTGGACATCAGAGCCTTTGTATTTGCCATCCTCTCCAGCTTCACTGTTACTCTTTCCAAAAGTTGACTCCGTTGCATTTCTTAGGCAGTCTGCCTCCTTGGAGAGGCTCTTCCTGACCCACCGCACTGACTGCCATAGCTTCTCTTCATACCGGAATGAAAATGACCTGAAGTATGGCCTCTCTCTCTCTCCTTGCTCCCTTATTTACTTCCTTGTCTACAGCCCATCTCTGCTATTGGATTATAATTTCATGAAGACAATTTTTTTTGTCTTTTTTTTCTTGGCTATGTTTCTATAATCTAGAACAATACTTGCATCCAGTAGCTGCTTAACAAACAAAGTAAATGAAATGACCAGACAGGGTAAAATGGTGATAGCGTAAACACTTTACGGAAGAGATCAGAACCTAAGGCCTGTGGGTTAATGGAGATGTTGAAGATGGGAAAGGAGTTCTGGTCTCATTCCTGCAAAGGGTAATGGGAAGAAGGGGGCTTTGGGATTTGGAGTGGACTCTGGGTCTCCAAAAGTCGAGCAATAGGACTGAACTGTGGAGCCCTTGAGGAGTGTTTTCTTGTGGTGGTAGGTTGTAATAATAAATAAAAAAGGAAGGCGAAGTGGGTACCTTTCGGCGGGCCTGGTCAAAATATGTCACTAAGCAAACATGCCATGCGCAACAGAGTTAGTGCAAGCGGTTTATTGGGGAGGAGGATCGGGGAGAGTGAAAGGCTGTGTTGGAGTGAAGATGAGGCAAGAAAGCAAAGAGGCAAGAGAGCGAGCTGTCCCTGGCAGGCACATTTAAGAGGTGCACATGTCACATAGCTGGCTGTGGAAAGGCACTGGGGGACAGGTGATGACGTAACTGCTTTGGCAGCAGAGGCAGGCTGCTGCTGCAGTGGAAACTAACACTCCTCCCTTTTGTTTATAAAAAAGGGTGAGGACCTAGGAAGGGTTAGCAGATGAGGTGGGAATGAGGGAGCCATGTTCTCTAGACTGCTTCCTGTTGTCTGGGGCCATTGGCATCTTGCTTAGTGGGATACCTTGGCAAGGTGGGCTGAAAGGTATCCACTTTGCCTTTCTTTTTTATTTATTATTACATTGGTGCTGAGACTCAGATAGGATCTCCTGGCATTTGGTCTCGTCACACTAGGTTCAAACCTGCCCACTCCACCTGCAACAGATCAGCTCTCTTCCACCTACAATAGATCTGCTTTTTTGTTCACCAACGGCTTTGCCTTCCATTAAATACTGGCAATTGGGTCTCTGGTGGAGCTAACCACTTCTGACAAGTCCCCTGGATGGGAGGCTTCATTTTTCAAGCACAGTACTCACTTTCTGGCTTTTCTTGAAGTCCTGGTACCAGGCAACTGGGTCTCACTCTGGCTCTTAGCCCTTGGCCCCTGCTCTTGTGTGATGACACACTGAATTAGCCTGTGCCTCCTCTGAGGATGTCTGAGACTCTTGGATTCTTATAATGAGATTTTGTCTGTAATCTAACAAATAAAGCTTGCCTGGAGATCAGAGTGCAGAGCTAAGCCACCAGTTAGTTGTAGAGGCCGGGCAGTGGTGGCACACACCTTTAATCCCAGCACTGAGGAGACAGAGGCAGACAGAGATCTGTGAGTTCAGGGCAACGCTGGGCTACACAAGATTTAATCTGTCTAAAAGAGAAACAAAACTCACACAAAGGTGATTCCAGCACTTGGAATCATACGCCTTTAATCCCAGCACTAGGGAGGTGGAGACAGGAGTGCTATGGCTGGGCAGAGAGAGGAATATAGGCGGGAAAAGACAGGAGCTCAGTGCAGTCTGAGGTTTCATAGAGACAGGCTCACCCTTTCGGTCTGAGCATTGGTAGAGGTGAGAACGCTAGTGGCTGCTGCTCTGCTTCTCTGATCCTTCAGCTTTCACCCCCTAATATCCGACTCTGAATTTTTATTATTAAGAACAACTAGAATTTGTGCTACAGGTTCTGGACTTCCCTCGGCCTCCTCCTTGGGAACTGTGTCACACACCTTGCTGGGGGATCCTGTACACTGTGAATATGTCTTGTTCTCATTGGTTGATAAATAAAGCTGCTTTGGCCTATAGCAAGGCAGGATAGAGCCAAGTGGGAAATCCAAGCAGAAATACAGGTGAAGAAGGGTGGAGTCTGGGAGACACCAGCCAGGTGCTGAGGAAGCAAGACATGTAGAAAATGAGGTTAATTCCACAGCCTCACGGCAATACATAGATTAATAGAAATGGGTTAATTTAAATGTAAGGGCTAGCTAGTAACAAGCCTGAGCCATCAGCCAAGCATTTATAATTAATATTAAGCCTCTGAGTGGTTATTTGGGGACTGGCAGGTGGGAGAGAAACATCCAGTTACACACTGGTATGTCTTTTGGAGACCCTCTGATCATTCCGTTCAAATCAAATCTAGCCTAAGTCAAATCTGGCCTCAGTATACCTTGGACCAGGCAGTCAGTGAATGGAAAAAGAATTCTTCGCTCTCTTTCTTTTACTTTGCTCTGAGACCTGCTTGTTTATGTCTGCCCTCCTCTCTGTTCTCCTCTAAACTTTGTAAATATCCTGCCTGTATGTTTGTTGCAACATGGGAGTCAGAGATGGAGAGGCCGTCTTCTTCTTGCTCAGCACACAAACGGTTCTCTCCTGCCATATCTGCTGATGCAGCCCTCAGTAAGAGAGACATGCCGGTTCCTGGGAGCACCCCTATCTCCTCCAAAGAAGATGGGCAGGCACAGAAGAACCTCTACCTGGAGCTTGCTTAAATGTGGCAATGCTGGCCACTGGGCAGAAACAAACAAACAAAAAACTGCTTTTCACCTCAACTTCTGCCAAGACCCTCCCCAGACTCTGGACAAGCAGATCAGGACCTGGGGATTGGATTGCCCCACTATGGCTAGGAAAGGTAGCCTGGCTCCCCCGCCCCAAGTCTCTACGCCACAGGAAAGTCTGTTGTATCCTCTGGGCCTGGCAGCCGAAGACTGATGCTGCTCCGGGACCTCTGCCCCCAATGACCGTGAAGGAACCTGGGGATAGCCGTTTAGGTAGCCAGACAGCCCCTGTCATTTTTAATAGATTTGGAAGCTGCTTGGTCTGCACTTGGGCTTACTCAGGTGAAGTTTATCCTTCTCAGGACTCTGATGACTAGGCTAATGACAGCTTTGTTGGTTTAACAGCAACAACTGAGGCTTCAGCTGCCTGCTCAGTTGTGTGTGTATAAAATTCAGATCACAGGCCTCACTTTCCTGGAGCTACTATTAGGTCTAGACACAGTTTACCTTGTTATCAGACACAGAAAAGAGATAAACTCACAAAACAGATTTCAACATAGCGTTTTTACTACTCCTTTATTTAAACAAACTCACTGTACAATGACTACTCTCAGTAACCTGTATCTCCTGGTAAATGATAAGATAGAAAAAAGGGGAAAAGTTTATGTGAAGAAGCCAGGCAATGGTGGCACACACCATTAATTCCAGCACTGGGGAGGCAGAGGCAGGTGGATCTCTGTGAGTTCAAAGCCAGCCTCGTCTACAAGAGCTAGTTCTAGGACAGCTAGGACTGTTACACAGAGAAACCCTGCCTCAAAAACAAAACAAAACAAAAGTTCATGTGAAGATATGAAAGTTCAGTTGTGAGGGCCTAAGAGAATGTTTTAGGGTCTAAGGGTTCTTTTTTTAATTTTTTTTATGGTTTATTTAACTTTTTGTTTTATGTGCATTGGTGTGAGGGTGTCAAATCCCCTGGAACTGGATTTTCAGACAGTTGTGAGCTGCCATGTATGTGCTGGGGATTGAGCCCGGGTCCTTGGGAAGAGCAGTCAGTGCTCTTAACCGCTGAGCCATCTCTCCAGCCCAAGGTCTAAGGGTTTTAAGGTGTGTAAATTTGAGTTACAAAGCTCTAAGGATGTGAGCTTCAATGGTGATTTTTAAAAGGTGACTTAAGGTATATAACAGAATGGGACATGTTCCAGAGTTCTTTCTCTTGCTATGCTACTGTTATATTAAGTCTCCAAAAGTTCAGAGTCTTAAGATGACTCAAGGAATTCTGGTAAGCTACCAGTCTAGCTCTGGAGGAGCGCCACTATTATTATCATAGCCACAAGCTCGAGATCTTAAAGCCCCTTTGGTTGTTTTCTAACTATAGACTTAAAAATGTTTCTTGTTGTGCTAAAAACACCTATCTAATCTATATACACTGTCTTCTGGATAGAGAAAAGAATGTTAATGCTTCTAACCAGAATCATTTTTGGGTCCCTTCTGATGCAAAGGCGTGAGAGTCCACTGCCTTTTCACAATGTGGGTTTCAGTACAGATTGCAAACTGTGGGAATGCTAATGTGTCTAAAACTCATCTCTTTTTATAAACTCAGAAAATTATTGTAAGCTCCAGAGAGTGGACTTGGATTCACCTTGAACAGGTCAAATGATCTACAGTTAAGTACTGTCAATCAAAAGCCTAAGTTTCTCCACCTACACCTGTTCCTGATGGTGAGATCTCCTCCACCTTTCCCTGGTCTTGGGGTTCCCTCCCCTCAATTACCAGGACCTAAGAAAAAAATTTCCCCCTAAAACTTCTTAACTTTATCTTCTGCTCTGCCAGCATCCTGCTAGGGCCCAGGTATCCCTTCAAAATCTGCATCCTGGCCAACTTCAAAATGGCTGCCCCAAGTGATCCAATCCCACAGACTGCTGCAACTAAGCCTGCAGTTTCCTAGCTGCTATAGACAGTCCCACAAAGCCTGGACAGCAAGTGAAACAGCCAGGTATACAACCAGCAATTCCAGCACTTGGGCAGCATCCTAGCTTTGTGGGTCCCCCAAAGATTTCAACACCCCCAGAAAACAGGAAGCAGTCTAGAGAACATGGCTCCCTCATTCCCACCTCACCTGCTAACCCCCGAAGTGGGGAGACTTTCACTCAAGTCTCGGGATAACACGACCCCCCAAGAACTCACGAGAGACCATCCTTGCTGCAATCACACAAGGCTTATCGACAGGAATCAGCGCTGGGGCCGAGACTCATATCCCATGCAGGGGAGGAGTTCGACCCTGAGTAGCTGGGAGAGGGGGTATTTAAGGGAAGAAACAAAACCACAACCCAAAGTGGGTAGGGAGGGCATCATTGGAAAATTCCGAAAATACCAGTGATAATTAATCACAAGGGGGTAACTCCCCATTTCTCAAGATTATTCTCAAGATTATAATCTAACTTTATGGTCAGCTAGTTCCTGGAACAGAGCTACTGAAACAGCTGACCTAGATTTTTGGCTCTTCTCTTCCTGCTAGATTTTTGGCTCTATTTTTCCTGCTAGAGGGGTCTGGATTTATCCAGGTCTCTCAGGAGGAGTGTTAGTTTCCACTGCAGCAGCAGCCTGCCTCTGCTGCCAAAGCAGTTACGTCATCACCTGTCCCCAGGTACCTTTCCATAGCCAGCTATGTGACATGTGCACCTCTTAAATGTGCCTGCCAGAGACAGCTCGCTCTCTTGCCTCTTTCCTCTCTTGTCTCTTTTGCCTCTTACTTCTCTCTTTACCTCCTCTTTCCTCTCTTGCCTCTTCTTGTCTCCAAACATGGCCTTTCATTTTTTCCCCCTCCCCTCCCCACTCCCCAATAAACTCTTGCACTAAGTCTGTTGCATATGTCTTGTTTGCCCAGTGACATACTTTGGCTGGGCCTGCCGAAAGGTACCCACTTCAACTTCCCTTTTTATTATTACAGCAGTGATAGTTTTTTGTTCTGTTTTGAGGCAGGGTCTCATTAAGTAGTCCTGGTAGGCTTGGAACTTGCTCTGTAGACCAGGCTAGCCTCAAACTCACAGGGATCTGTTGTAGAACAATCCTTTTGTACACTGCAAAAATACGTTGTTCTTATTGTTAATAATAAGGTGACTGCCAATAGCTAGGCAGGATTTTCAGGGCAGAGAACACTGGGGATGAAGAGGGCTGGAGTCTTGGAGGAAGAGGGGCGGAGTCTTGGGAGTTGCAAGTGAGAGGCAGATGAGGTAGGAGATGAACGTGCTGTGCTGAAAAAAGGTAGCACCTTGTGGCAGAGGGTAGATAAGCAATATGGGATAATTTAAGTTGTAAATAACAGGTTTTCTGTACCCCAATAACAGGTTTTTCTGCTGATGCAATAAGCCAGATCAAGAGGAACAAAAAAAGCAAAAGAACAGATTTATTTTACTAAAGCAACTCCCAGGCGGGTTCTCCAGTCCCAGAGATGGAGGCCGGAGAAGCCACATGGTGTAACTAAAGCAGGGAGATTATAGAGGTTGTAGTTGAGGGGTGATGACGTGTCAGCCCAAGTATAGTCAAAAGCTGAATACGTTAGGCAGGGTCTTGGGCAACTGGCAACTTCAGGGGAAGAGCTGCTGTAGCTGCCAAGAATTCGAAACTGGAATTTTTGGTGCCTTCCCTTTGCTGGAGATTCTCAGAGAGGGTAGGGTTTGGGAAGAGAGAGAGAGAAAGAGAGAGAGAGAGGGAGGACAGGAGAGGAACAGGGCTTTATGGACCAAGCAGGTGTGAGCTAGAGGTTCCAACCAAACAGTAAGACCTAGTTAGTAATAAGCATAAGCTATTGGCTGAAGTTTTATAATTAATAATAAGACTCTGAATGGTTATTTGGGAGCAGTTGCTGAGACACAGAAACTCCACCTACAGATATCTACCTGCCTCTGCCTTCTGAGAGGTGGAATTAAAGGTTGCCAACATAGCCAGCAAATGAGTGGGTTTTGTAGGGAGATTTTCTCAGAGCTCAGGTGTTTGCACAAATGGGAGGCAAAGAGCAGCAAGGGGAATGTTTCATGTTCAGGGCAGGCTGAGGAATCCATACTAGGGACATGCAGATGGCTTCGGAAGCAAATTAGTAGAACATGGTTGGTGTAGGAGGGTCCTGTATTTGGGTTGCTTTTATTGGTTAATAAAGAAACTGCCTTGGCCTTTTGATAGGGCAGGACTTAGATAGACAGGGAAAGAGAACAGGATACTGGGAAGGGGACAGAGCCAGAGAGGGTGGCCCGCCATGAAGCTCCCAGGTCAGAGACGCTGAATCTTTCCTGGTAAGCCACGACTAGTGGCGACACACAAATTATTAGAAATGGGTTAAACAAATATGTGAGAGTTAGCCAATAAGAGGCTAGAGCTAATGGGCCAGGCAGTATTTCAATGAATACAGTTTCTGTGTAATTATTTCGGGTACGCACCGGAGCCGGGCGGGATAGAACAAGGGGCCCTGCGCCGGGAACCAGGCACCGGGAAGGCAGCCCGAGCCCCTCATTACTACACACGGTAGCAGTGTTCCAAAAGAGAGGAGCTTTGAGCACATTTATTTCTTAATTTTTGGAGTTTAGTGGAGAAAGTGAAAACTGTGGTTTGTATTGATTATTCCTTTGGCTGAGGCTTAAATAGATATTTGTGGATAAACAAGGAGGATATTTGGAGTCAAATACATGGTAGTCAGTCTTAGAACAATATGGCTATGATTATGGAAGCCATCCATTGTTGATGGCATCTCTCTGGTTCCCTTTTCCCTGTGTGGGCGTCCTCCAGCTCTTCTGTGTTGCTCAAAGGCAACAGATTGGCATCCCTTTTGCACATTGTAGGTAAATATTTTTAATTTTTAATGATTTACTTTTATCTTATATACATTGGTATTTTGTCTGCATGTCTGTCTGTGTGTGTTGGAGCTACAAACAACTGTGAGCTGCCATGTGAGTGCATTGAACCCGGGTCCTCTGAAAGAGCAGCACACTTAACCAGTAAGCAATCTCTCCAGCCCCACAACTATTTTTAAAGATTGGATGTTCTTTCAACCTCTTCAGGTGCAAAAAAAAAAATTGGATGTTCATAATATCAAACTGCCCTCTACATTCCTATCTCTCTATCCATACACTAGGGCAGCTCTCGGCCATCATCAGAGAACTTTTTCTGCGCATGGATGACAGCTGACAGAAACTCACAGCTGGTCACAGTGTCAGTGACAAGCGAAAGGGGCCTGTATCTTATATCTCTTCCCCCTACCAAGACTCCTGGATGAGGGTGTGGAAAGATATAAGAGCCAGAGGCTGGGGAGGACTGGGGTGAAATAGTGTCTCGGAAATGAAGGACTATAACAACACTTATAAACTCAGACCAGCTGCTGCTTTCTTTGCTTGCACAGGATCAAGTCAATCAACATTCCAGAATGTGTGAGGGAGGAGCGCACACTCCCAGTCAAGGGCTGCCTTGGCAGGGAAAGGAAGTCTCTTTTAAGGCTGTAGTCCCTGGCAGACCATGCTCCAGTGGACGACCCCGTACCAATCAATATACTGGCAGACAAATTAGACTTGGTAGATTATAAGCAAAACAAGAGAGGTCGTAGAAATGGTTCCTTTGGTAAAGGTACTTGCTATAGAGCCTGGGTTCAATCCCAGGGTTTCATATGGTGGAAGAAGAGAATCGATTCCTCAATGTTGTCTTCTGATCTTCACACATGGGCTGTGGTGTGTGTGTGTGTGTGTGTGTGTGTGTGTGTGTGTACAGACACTTGCTATGTGTGTGCACACACACAAATAAATAAAATAAATAAACGTAAAAAAGAGGACATGAAGGACTGGAGAGATGGATCAGTGGTTAGGAGCATTGGCTGCTCTTCAGAGGACCAGCACCCACATGGCAGCTCACAGCCATCTATAACTCCAATTCCAACACAGGCATACATGCAGGCAAAACACCAATGCACATAAATAAAATAAAATAAAATAAAAAGGACATGAAATTAGGGGGTGGGGTGGATCCCTATGAACTTGGGATAGGGATGGCTAAGATGTAGGGTCTGTGACAGAAATGGGGTCTCAGAGATCAGGGTCGAGAGACGTGAATAGGAATGGAGATCCCCTCTAAGCTGGAGATCGGGGTTAAGAAGAGTCTTAAGAGCAGACAGAGATGAGAGTCATTCGACAAGGCTGCTTTCCAACATGCGTGGTACAGTTGCAGGGTGTGAGGTATCATTATGACAGCTGATTAATCCCGGTGAGACTGGTTGGTGTTGCAAAGTTGGAGAACACTGCGTGCGGCGATAATGAGATGCGTGTTCCAGAATTGGGGTCGGTGCAAGCGTTTGGAGGTGGCGTGCGAGGGTCGGGCTTATGTCCGCGCAAACTGGAACCACTAGGGGACTGGGTCTCCTGCGGACAGCAGGAAAAGCTGTGTTTCCGGGGCAGGGGGCTCAGCGCCGGCTCCTGGGCGCCCCCTGGCGGCCCCGATCCCGCCACCACCGCCGCCGCCGCCGCGGTTCCCACAATGCTTGCGTAGCCCGGCTCCGACTCCCCCGGCGGCGGCAGCTCCAAGATGGCGCAGGCGATCTTCGAGGCCCTGGAGGGTGAGCGCGCCGGGCCGGGGCAGCGGCTGTTCCGCGTGGCGCCCCCTCCCGCCGCGCCCTCGCAGCAGCGGGCCCTGGGCGCGCGGAGGCCGCGGGGCGGAGGGCGGAGGGCGTACGGGCCGGAACAGCCGCGGGGCGGGAGGGGGCGGGAACAGCCGGGGAGCGCCGGCCCTGCGGGGAGGGGGCCTCGGGACCGGAACAGCGCGGCAGCTCAGGCCGCTGGCTCGGGATCGTGCACGGGGAGGAAAACAGCGGGGGGTCGGGCGCCCTGACCACCGAGAACTCGAGCTGGGGTGGAGTCCTACTAAATCCAGAGCAGGGAAGGAGGCGCCGCCTGTGTGCACAGCCGAGTCTGGGGGAGATCGCAGGCCCAAGCCAGTAAACACAGGGCACCGGTCGGGTGCTCCTGAGTCAGAACCACCGCCGCCCTGTGCCTGCTTGGGCCACGCTGGTCCCCGACCCTGTTGGATCCGATCCTGTGATCGGCTAGATCACTGAGGTGCCTGGGCCTCAGGCTCTGGAGAAAGCGAGCGCCACCGTGTGCACCCGCTGGAGTTTAGCGAAAAAGGATAACTCTAGAGACAGGAGTGGAGTTGGGCACAGTAGTCGCCGCGAGGGTGGAGGGTGGAGTGAACAGCTAGGCTGGACACTTGTGGGCAGGACGGGCAGAAGGACGCCAAGGCTTGCAGCTCTCTAGACGGCAGCCACCTGGGTTCTTGGAGGATCAGTTCTCATCATGGGATGATGGAGGGCCTTTGCTATCTACGAGAGTTCAGTTTCAGTGATTCAGTTGACCTCATCCTCCCTCATTTCTACCCCACACCACGCCCACCGCCAAAATTGTAGGAAAGAATAGTAAACGAAGGTAACTTCAGCCAGGTGTGGTGGGGGGGCATGTCCGTAATCTCAGTGGTTAGAAGGTGGAGACAGGCAAGAAAATCAGGGGTTTGTTATTCCTGGTTACATATCGGGTTTGAGGCCAACTTGCGACCGTGAGACTAAGAAAACGGACAATTAGGAATATATATGTCCATACTTTGCATACATATATGCACGCAATAACATTTTTTTTAAAGGCCATGAATTTGAAGGAGAGTGGAGAAGTTATATGGGAGGGCTTGGAAGGTGGAAAGCGAAGGGACTGTTGTAATCAAATTATAATCTCAAAAATAATAAAAATATTAAAAATAAATATCTTCCAGAAAACAGAACAAACAAAACCACAAAACAGCAAAAAAGAAGACTGAAAAGACAACTCCAACTGCTGTGTTCTGTGAAGAAAATAGCAGGGATGGTGTGAATCTAGGCAGTCAGGGTCATGGGTGTTTCCTCTTGGAGCACGGTGGGGTATTGCATTGTTTAAATGTTTTCTACAAGCATGCATTTGTATATTGGATGATAAAAAAAATTAAAAGAGAAATCGGGACCTGTAGCTAAACTGGCCTTGGGAGGTCCCCAGCACCAAAATAAATAAAAATTCTGAGCGAGGGAAGCACCGCAGGTGTGTATGGATCCAATGGGAGGGCATCCAAAGGACCAGGTGGCGGAAGCAGGTTTGCAAAACCCTGGGGAGAGCAACATTTCCCATAATTCAGTTCAGCATAGGCGAGCAGCTAGAGAAAAGACCTCCACTGGTTTGACGAAGCTTCTGAACTTTATCTTGGAATCAGTGTGGCGCTAAGAAAAGGTTTTCATCAAGGCAGCCGCATCATCTGATGTATGTTTTATAAAGTTCAGCCTGTCTTCTGGGAATTGGCCTGGAGAGGGGCTGACTGGCAGCAGGGAGGTGAGTGAGGAGCTAGGCTGGGCAACTGAGGGGATGGAAAGAGTGGATCTCAGATATGTATGGGAGACAGAATAGGTTAGATTTGCCAAAAGTCTAGAAATGGCAGGAAGCAAAGAGTGGGGTGAGAGAAGACTCGGGGTGCCCAGGGACCTTGCTTGGAAGGACAGTGCCCTGCTGCCGTGCTTGTCATGATGGCTGCTAACCGGAAGAGACAGGAGTGGAGGGTAACCTATTTAATTTGGGGCTGTATTTTTTATTCTTTTTAGTTTATTACATCACAGCATGCATGCAGAGGTGATAGGACAACTTGCAAGAGTCAGTTCTCTCCTTCTACTGTCTGGGTCTCCGAAACTACACTCAACTTGCCAGATGCCTTTCCCCACTGAGCCATCTCACAGGCCCAAGTATTTTATCTTAAAAAAATTATTTTTTTCTCCTGAAGTTCTAAGACACAATACAGAGTGGTTCCAGGAACCGATTTCCCCCAGCTTGTGCTGATGTTATCTTTAAACTCTTGCCATCAATGTGGAAGAATTCCATTGCTACCAGCTGATGGGTTCCAGGGATCCAAGATCCTAGATGTTTTGTTCCAAGCCACACTCTGCACCCCTCTCTCCCACCATTCCTGACTCCTGGCAAGCACTTATCTTGCCAATAAAACGTTGTCATTGCAAGACTATTATGTAAGTGAACCTTGCCTTTGAGATTTTTATATTTTGTATATTGCCAGTTTCCTCTGAGTGCATCCAGCTTGTATGTGTGTTGGTGTTTGCTTTTTTTCCTTTTTTTTTTTTCTTGAGACAGGGTTTCTCTGTGTAACAGCCCTAGCTGTCCTAGAACTCTCTTTGTAGACCGGGCTGGCCTCAGACTCACAGAGATCTGCCTGACTCTGCCTCCTGAGTGCTGGGATCAAAGGTGTGCGCCACCGCCGTCTGGCTCAATTCGGATTTCTTTCTGTAAGGGAAAGCCACTACTTCCTTTTCCTGCCGCTGATGGTCAGCTGATAGGGGCAAAGTGCATCTAATTTCCATGTAACCTGAACAACCTGCATCAGCTCAAAGACCCCACCCTGCTGACCGTCATATAAATCCACTTTCCTCCCCACCATGTTGTAATGAGAGCTTTGTTTGTCCCTGGCTGCTCAGCCCCAAAATAATCACACAAAAGCTATATTATTTAAAACACTGCTTGGCCCACTAGCTCTAGCTTCTTGTTGGCTAACTCATATATATTAATTTTACCCATCTCCATTAATCTGTGTATCGCCACATGACTGTGGCTTACCAGGTAAAGTTCCAGCATCTGTGTCCAGTGGGGCTACATGGCTTATCTCTAACTCTATCTTCTTCATCCCAGCATTCAGTTTAGTTTTCCCTGCCTAGCTCTGTTCTACCCTATCAGGCCAAGCCAGTATTTTTATTAACCAATGGTATTCACAGTATATAGAGGTGAATCCCACATCACCTCCCTTTTTCTTTAATAAATAAAAAGGAAGGTTTTAACTTTAACATAGTAAAACTACATAGAACAAAACAGTTATCAAGCAAGAATTACAGTTACAATATTTATAGCTATTTTATCTTTCATCTTAACTAAGGAAAATTATAACTATAAATTCTTTAACTCCATCAAAGACTCCAGAAGGATATAATATTGCCTAAGTAAGCAGGAAGTGCATTGTAAGCAACTTATAGAACTCTAGAGATGACAGAGACATCTTGCTGCCTGAATAGTCACCCAAAGTTCTTCTGTACTGTTGGGGCAGCCATCTTCAGCCTAAAGGCCCATAGTATCCAGCAGACTTTTCCATGAAGCAGGAAATTTCAAAGATAGTTCCACCTATATTGGCAGTTTGTCAGTCACTTTCTTCTGTGTTCTGAATGTGTCTGGCAGACTCTTTCAGGAAGCAGGAACTCTGAAAGATCATCTCACTTTCCTTAGGAACGTCAGCAGTCATCTCTCTATGGGTCCTGAATATCCTGTTCACACAGCATAACATAAAGTAATCCAAGCAAAACAGTTTCTTGCCCAAATGGCTAGCAAACTCCATAGGAGTCTCTTCAATGCCCATCTTTCTCTTGAAGTAATTGGTGCTGCCAGGAGCAGATGTGTCTCATTGTCATAAAAAGTCCTAAGTCCTTAAAACATTTTAAATGCCATATTCTGAAGGTCTCTGAAAGATTTGAAATATATCTATCTAACTTAAATATATCTCTATAAATCTAGGAAACCTAACTAACATGACTACAAGCTTGACTATTATGACTATCTATTAACCTATATTTCTTAATTATACATTACATTTTTAAATGAGCTGCACAAACACAATACCTTAATCAAGATCAGAAATACATATACACAGTATAGCAAAATTGACTTTAAATTTGTATCAATAGGGGCTGGAGCAATGGCTCAGTGGTTAGAGCACTGCCTGCTCTTCCAAAGGTTCTGAGTACAATTCCCAGCAACCACATGGTGGCTCACATCCATCTGTAATGAGATCTGCCCTATTCTAGCCTACAGGCATGCATACAGGCAGAACACTGTATATTTAATAAATAAATAAATCCTTAAAAAATTTGTATCAACCAAGATCCATACCAATGAAAATTTCTATAGCATATCCCCCTTTAAATGTAAACAAACACTTATAATCAATATTTGGAAATATGGATATAGTTCTCTACAAACTGCTTCCTGCTTTTTGTTGGGCAGGGCAAAGTATTTTTTGGGTGTGTTCACAGAGACCTTTCAGGGTGTCTTGATCCATCAAACCACGTTAGCCTGGAATGAATCCACAGGTTCTCATCTTCTATGGAAACAAAAGCAGAACCTCTTTTCCAAGGCAACAAATCCTTAGAAGCAAATTTTGAAGACAAGATACCTTTAGAGTATATATGTTGGTTATTTAGCTCCTTTACAGTCAAAAATTTCAAAGAAAACACAATAAAATACATAATCCAGATTCTCTATATATCTGTGTATCTTTACGTGGCTTATTTATTTTTACTCTATTACCTTTTAATATTTATTTTATTATCTTTACTCCTTTAATCTATGACTGTCTGTACTCTGTCTCTTTAAAGACTCTATTTTATTTTTTATTTAAACAATTTACTTCTTTCCTAACTTTCTAAACTCTTTTTCCTATCTCTTCCAAGCCTTCCAACACTGTGACCCATTTAGAGGTCTTTTCTGTCTAGATTTGTCTTTATTGCATATCTGTAATTATTTTTGACCAGAAGCGCTTCTTAAAATGCTAAGCTCTTCTTATGAATGTAAGCAGTGCCATTGCTAGGGCAAATACAGCACTACCTGCTTGCCCTGCCCAGTCCAGCATGGTGGAAGTCTGTTTACTGCCTCTGCTTGCCATGCACATTGCCCCAGTTCCAGGTATACAGCAGGTCTATGTTACACCATCAAGCACTCTGCTCACAAAAGCTCATTTAAATGCTCCATAGCTGGACCTCCAGAAAGAGTCAGAGTTCATGCTGGCAGCACAGCTCAGAAAGCCGGCATTTCAAAATGGCGTAGCTTTTTTTCTGCTACTGCTGAATCAGGAAAACCTCTCTTAAAGGAGCTGCAGCATGCTGCCAGCAAGCAAAGCTCATTGGGGGGGAAAATCCAGCTAAACTTTTTTTTTTTTTAGTGTCTAGAATTCCTTTGCAAGCCCTCTCAGGTTTTAAGTGGATTTTAGTTGGCCACATGTGTGCCAATTTGTTGTAATGAGAGCCACTTGTTTGTCACTGGCTGCTCAGCCCCAAAATAATCACACAGAAACTAGCCCCAAAATAATCACAAAAACTATATTATTTAAAACACTTCTTGGCCCATTAGCTCTAGCTTCTTATTGGCTAACTCTTACATATTAATTTGACCCATCTCTATTAATCTGTGTATTGACACATAGCTATGGCTTACCAGGTAAAGTTCCAGTGTCTGTGTCTGGTGGGGCTACATGGCTTCTCTCTAACTCCACCTTCTTCCTCCCAGCATTCAGTTTAGTTTTCCCCGCCTAGCTCTGTTCTACCCTATCAGGCCAAGCCAGTATTTTTATTAACCAATGGCATTCACAGCATACAGAATCCCACATCACTGCCAGGCCACTGCTCTGTACTCTGAGGCAGCCCAGCACTTTGTCCCCCAAGTAAACTGTCTTTCTACCTATGGAGTGGTCTAATTTGGTGTTTTGCTGCATCTGGTTTGGTGGTTTTACTTATACCTGTTAAGTTCGGCTTCCAGGAGCTGACAGCCCTCTGGCACACACACAATAAAAGTTAAAAAAATTTTAGCCGATGCTTTGCAGCAGCTCCCCCTCCAGATACTGACCTGTACTGCACTGGGACGTCGCAGACACAATTTCTCACTGGAACATGAGGTAACATCAACAGGTGTTGATGCTAAGGTTTTGGCACTAGGCACATCCTATTCCCCACCCTCTTCCCTGACTCCTGCCCAGGATTGGAAAGCCTGGCTCAGGCTCTCGTTGTAAATTTCATTCCCTGATTTACAAAGGGTGTGAGAACAGACCTCACTTCTGCTCCATGGGCTCTGATTCTCTTCAGACAGGACACTGCTATCTGTCTCAGGTTCTGGTGCCTGAAGTCTCCTCGGAACCCCCATCATCCAGCTGTCCCTCTGTCTGTCCATGGCATTAATAACTCTTCTAATAAACTACTTAGCTTTTACTTTGGTGTCCTCTTGAACCACCCGACTCCATTCAAAACTTAGCAATGGGAAAGGTTTTACAGAAGCGGTGTGAGAGAGCATGGACCCCAGGCCTGTAGCCCTAAGATACGGAAGAGATGAGCAGGAATGAGGCCACTGGGGACAGTGTAGGAGGTGGAATCCAGACAGAAGGAACTCCTCAAAACAGCTACCTTTGGGGGTGGGCAGAAGAAGACTGCAAAGTAGAACAGATCCAGGAAGGGTGGCACTTGGAGCCATCGATGGCCATTGGTGGAAGGTGAGAACTTGAACGTCACTACAGGAAATGGAGAAGATTCAAAGGTTGGCAGGAAGATGTGGGCACAGGCAGGTGTTTGGAAGATTCCACATCAGATATTTGATGTTGATGGGACAGAGATGAGAGCAAAAAATGCAAGGAGACTTGTGGGATGTGTGTGAGGAGGACCAGAAAATGGGATTTTCAGAGGGCTCTGTGACTTAGGTAGAGTCTGGCAATGGCTTTGAGATACTATAGATTGTTTGTTTATAGAAAGTTCAAAAGAAGGTAGACTAGGGGTGTAGGTTGACCCAGAAGGTTTCTCACTTTTCTTTCTTTCTTTTTTTTTTCCGGGTGGGGGTAGGTTTTGAACCTCTGAACATGCTAAAAACCTTGCACATGCTAAGCTTGTGCTCTGCCAGTGAGGCATGCTCTCAGCTTATTTTTCCAGCTTTTTTGTTTTTGTTTTTCAAGACAGGGCTTCTCTGTGTAACAGCCCAGCCCTGGCTGTCTTGGAACTTGTGTTGTAGACCTGGCCTTGAACTGACAGAGCTCCACCTGCACTGCCTCCCAAGGCAGAAGGATCACCATGAACTCAATACCAACTTAACTCTTCATAATGAGTTCAGGGCCACTTGGGCCATTAGAGTGAGACCATATCTTAAAAAAAAAAAAAAAAAAAAAAAAAAAGTAGGTACTGTTCTTTTGAGAAGTTCTCTTTTTTTGTTTTTTTTGTGTGTTTGTTTTTTTGAGACAATGTTTCTCTGCATAGCCCTGGCTGTCCTGGAACTCACTCTGTAGAGCAGATAGGCCTCGAACTAACAGAGATTGCCTGTGGGTCGTGACCTTTTTGGTGATTAAATGACCCTTTCACATAGGGTCCTAAGATCATTAGAAAACAGAATATTTACATTATGATTCATAATAGTAGCAAAATTGTAGTTATGAAGTAGCAATGGAATAATTTTATGATTGGGTTCACCACAACATGAGGAACTGTGTCAAAGGGCTGCAGCGCTGGAAAGGTTGAGAACCGCTGATTTAGCCCTAGCTGTTCTGGTACTATATAGGCCATACTGGCCACAAACTCACAGAGACCCACCTGCCTCTACCTCCTGATTACTGGGATTAAAGGCATTTTTACGCCTGGTTTTGAGAAATTTTCATATAATACCTTCTCTCCCCTTCACAGCATGTAGTTCTTGCTTAGCTGCAAGAGAGGTTTAGGGATGCAGTCTGTACTCTGAGATCACGTCTCCAGCCTCACATTCTGGAACCTGTTGCAGTGAAGTAGAGAGAACATACCTGGTTTTTGTGGTAGATCTGGCCTGTGAGGGTAACGTGAGAGTGGAAGCTGGGCCCCCTTCCTCACAGGCTGCATTTCCTGTTTCAGGAATGGACAACCAGACTGTGTTGGCTGTCCAGTCACTGTTGGATGGCCAAGGAGCTGTCCCTGACCCCACAGGGCAAAGTGTCAGCGCACCGCCTGCCATTCAGCCTCTGGGTGAGTACCTGGCCTGTCCTTGAGTAGAGGGCAAGTGGCTCCTGTGTAGAGCACATGAGGTTCGTGGGACTTGGGAGAGAACCGCCTTTGTGGCCCCAGACTCAGACTGTCGTCTGGTGTCTGAATCTTCTCCCTTCCTCCTGCCTGAACCTGCCCCTGCTCCTCTCTGCCCACTGCTTAGAGAATGCGGGTAGCGGGCATCATCATTTGGGAATGTCCAGGAGCCTTGAGGCTTCACGACCTTTGTCCTGGAAGTCGTGCCTCAGCTTCCCTTCTGTGGAAAGAGAACACAGAGTTTTCCAGTTTACGGGTCAAGCTTGTGACTCCTAGAGAGGGGAAAGGGCTTCTCTGGAAGTCCCGTGAGTCTTTATTAATTTATTTGTAATGTTTTTTAAGACCAAGCTCATAAAGCCCCACTGGCCTCAAACTTGCTTTTTAAACTCCCGATCCTCATACTTCTGCCTCCTGAGTGCCAGAATTGCCGGTGCCCTTCCACTATGCAGCCCACAGACATCTGAGTACTTGAGAATCACTCTGGGCACACAGGAATAAACACCTGGGGTTAAATAATAATAATAATAACAATAATTATATATATATTTATATTGAGACAGGGTCTCTCTAGGTAGCTCTTTCTGGCCTGGAACTTGATATATAGGAACTTGAATGTAGATAAGGTGTAGGTTCTTATTCCCATAGTTCTTAACTTGGCCTAGATAGGCAAGTTAGCTTCAGTTTCAACAGTTATAGAATAATTGTCCACCACATAAGAATCTTCTAAGAGTGCTTAGCTCTTGGTCTCAGCTGTTGTATGTAAGAAATGGAAGTTTCTGAGGTCAGCAAGATGGCTCCATGCATAAACGTGCTCACTGCCAAGTTCAGTGGCCTGAGTTTGATCCCTGGAACTCATATGCTAGAGGGAGAAAACCTACTCCTGTGCAAAACCTAACCTCCGTGTGCAAACTGTGACTCAATTATCTACCCACCCACTAAGGTAAATGTTGAAGAAGTGCAAGAAAAGAAGCAGCAGCAGCAGCCACCTTCAATCCCAGAAGCAGTGGTCAGCCAGGGCTGCACGCTAAGACCTTGTTGTTAGGGATATTTCTTAAGATGAGTCTCTCCACTGATGCAAATAGTTCCAATCAGACCAAATTAGGCAGAATAAAAGATGCCCATGTTTAATGCAGTGCTCCAGGTGGACTGGAAAAGCATGGTGAGGGGAAGAAAGCAGGGGAGACCACGCAAAACCCGGAGACCATGTGCTTCTTTTTTGGGCGGCAGCCTAAATAGCCTGTGGGAGTGGTCCTGACCCTCCCTGGGGAGGGGTCAATGCTTGGCCGGCTTTCCCCAAGGTAGAGTCCAGACCAAGGCAACTCCCAGAGGAGGGGTCTTGAAATGGAGCTTCCTGCTCCATTGCTGCTCTATTGGCACTCCAAGGATGAATGCCAGGGGCTGGGGTGACGCTTCAAACCCAAACATCCCAGAGTCCTTAGATATGGGGCGTCAGCTCAAGTCTGGCTACTTTCTGTGGGATGGGGCAACATGGGAGAGGGGAGAGCTGGGAGTTGGTGGGCTCACGCTCAGCGAGAGGTGTGGCTGGAGTGGCATCCGGTTTACTGTCATCCTGGAGTCCTCAGACAGCTGCTTTTTGAGGGAGATGAGAAGGCAGGTGGCTAGCAGAAAAAAATATTGTTATTATTGGCCCTATGAATGGGGTTAGCCATGGGAAGTCATTAACTGGCAGAAAGAATGGGACAGAGACGAATCCTGGTTGTACAGGTGAGGCTCGGGTGTATAATTGGGACACAACAGCAGATAAAACCAGATTTTAGTTGGAAGGTGTCCTTGATCCAGGAGAGTTGGTACCAGTGGTGAAGTCCCAGGAGCTGGTGCAGGTGTTGGTGCTGTCTGGAGAGCGCTTTGTAAGTTGATCTTGGCCCAGACAGCAGGAGTGACCCGTAAAATAAGCTTGAAACTGGGTGAGGTTAAAATAGGCTTTGGAGACTATTAGTTTTTTTTTTTTTTTTTTTTTTTTTTTTTTTTTTTTTTTTTTTTTTTTTTTTTTTTTTTTTTTTTTTTTTTTTTTTTTTTTTTTTTTTTTTTTTTTTTTTAACCAGACTTGACTTTTGATACAGTATCAAAACTTTTTCCAGGAGCCTGTAGGCATCTGTGAGAGAACTGGAGCTGATTTACATCTTGCTGTCACAGCAAAAGGCTATGGCTTTAGGTTAAAAGGTGTGAACGTTTTAAAAGACAATTAAAGGGAATTGGGAACTCTGGGTTTTTAAGATACACCTGAGACCTGTTGGTCCTGGACTATGAAGGCTGTGAAAGGGGCACACCTGTCTGTATTTTAGCAGGAAACTGAGACCTGTTGGCCCTGGACTATGAAGGCTGTGAAAGGGGCACACCTGTCTATTTTAGCAGGGAACTTAGCGCTTGTCTCAAACAAACAAATTAAAATAAAACAACAATATCAACAACAACAACAAAGCCTAATCTAAGCCAAGAAAGAAATGGAAACTTCTACTGGTTTCCTCACAAATGAAGCTGATGTTTCTCTCCCTGAAGCCCTGACTGACCATCTGTAGAGCTTTTCAGACTCTGCCTTCACCCCCATCGTCCAGATGGACTTCCCCAGCTTGATTTCCATCTTCTGGCCAACATGAAGGAGGAGAGAAAAGGAAGAGGAAGTCAGACCCATTCCTTTTTTGTTTGTTTTGTTATTGTGATTAGGACTTTATATAGCCCAGGCTGGTCTAGAATTTTAGGTCCTCCTGCCTTAACATCCTGGGTGCTGAGATTATGTGCATACCATCACGACTAGCTGTACCTTTTCCTTCGAATGGAAGTGTGCATAGATATTACACTTCTGCCCTTAACCCATTGGTCAGAGTATAGTCAGGTGATATGCCTAGTAACAAAGCAATTTGGGAAAAATATACTTTAAGTAGGAAGTCATGCCAGTCAATGGCAACACTCATTTTTAGTCCCAGCACTCGGGAGGCAGAGACAGGCAGATCTCTGAATTCAAGGCCAGCCTGGTGTACAGAGTGAGTTCCAAGATAACCAGGGCTACACAGAAAAATCCTGTCTCAAAAAACAAGGCAAAACAAAACAAAAAAATAGGAAGTCGTGTTTCCCACTAAAATCTGTACTAGTCTATAAGAAGAATGCAATGAACACTGATGCCAGGTTTGGGATATATCAATGGCTTTGGTAACCAATAACACACACACACACAAATTGAGTAATAATTGGGCATTTGAGCTATGGTGTGCTTTAAGACACCATATGCGGCTGTTGTTATCTCTCTTTAGGCTTTAAGTGGCTGTTCATTTATTCAGCACGTGCCCTTTGAGGACCTTCCAGAGCCCAGGATATATCACAGCCACACTGATAAATAAAGCACATTTCTTTCCCTTAGAGAACACAGTCTGGTGGTAGTGAGAAAATTGTATTTGTGGGGCCAGCGCAGAATAAGGAACTGTGGCCCTGGCTGTAAGAAGACTGCCTGGGGGTGGGGGTGGGGAGATGACTCCCAGCTAAGAGTTTTTACAGAGGACCTGAGTTCTTCCAGTCCCAGCACACATCCCATATAAGATGACTCACAACTGCCTGTAATTCCAGTTCCTATGTTGCCCTCTTCTGGACTCTGCAGGCATTGCACTTATGTGCATACATAGACATACAAACACACACACACATGATTAAAAATACAAATAAATCTTTATAAAGTCTTCTTAGGCTGGGCGGTGGTGGTGCACACCTTTAATTCCAGCACTCAGGAGGCAGAGACAGGTGGCTCTCTATGAGTTCAAGGCCAGCCTGGTCTACAGAGCTAATTCCAGGACAGGCTCCAAAGCTACACAGAGAAACCCTATCTCGAAACTCCCCCACCCCTCAAAAAAAATTTCCTAGAGCTAATGAGCCTTGCAATGTGATTTGATCTGAGATGAACCGGGACGAGGGGAATGGTGGATGCAGAGGTGTGAGGGTGTACCTACATAGCCCACTGGAGGCTCACGAGTAAATTCAGTCAAAATAGGGTCTGTATTTCTCAACTTTGGAGTGAAGTCACTGTACTGTTTCCATATTTCAAATTATTTGATACCTGACCACACATGGCTGGCTCTTCCTAAAGGTGCCTGTTGGGCTCTGAACATTCCTAAAAAGCCCATGGCTGATGCTCGACACCTGCCTGGCAAGCCATGCTGTGTTTTCAGCTGTGGTATCCCATTCTCCACTGCGATCCCCCGACTCATTCTTGCTTTTTTCATTATTCCATGTGTGGCCTCTTCAGATGACGAGGACGTCTTCCTCTGCGGGAAGTGTAAGAAGCAGTTCAACTCACTGCCAGCCTTTATGACCCACAAGCGTGAGCAGTGCCAGGGGAATGCCCCGGCCCTGGCCACGGTCTCACTGGCTGCCAACAGCATCTACACACCTTCAGCAGCCCCGGCTGCCGTCCAGCAGGCCCCTCCTCCTGCCAACCGCCAGGTAGTTCTTCCTTCGTTTGTTGATTTCTTTGGAAGGTCTCTTTCTGCACACACTGCCCTGAGTCTGGGCAGAACAGTGTTGGGCAGGACTGGCAAAGTCTCTGTTGTGGAGTTGGATGAGATGGCTAGGACAGGAAGACACAAAGATAGACGTGTTTTGCTGGGCATAGTGGTATATACCTGTCATTCTAACATTCAGGAATCTGGGGCAGGAGGATCAAGAGTTTGAGGCCACACGGGGCTGCAGCTTGCCAGGTGGGAGCAATGCATTTTCTTCAGTCTGCCCACTTTTCTAAGTCATTCAGAAAAGTGTAACTTCTTTCTTCATTAATTTCTTTTCTTAGTCTGCTTTCCCTAACACTTGGAATTTCCTTATTCTTGCTCTGAAGCTTGCCCGCCACTGTGTGACTGTTTGTCTGCCATGTGTCTGGTCTCTGTTGACTTTAGTGGTGTGTTTTGCTTTGCTTCGTTTTGCCCTTTTTTCCTCCATTGTCATCTAGCTAGCAGCTGAAATTTACAGTTTGCCTGCCCTGACGATTTTTCTTCTTCTCCTCTTCCTTCTCCTTCTCCTTTTTTGGTTTTCTGAGACAGGATTCCTCTGTGTAGCAGCTTCTGGCTGCCTCGGAACTCACTTTGAACTCACAGAGATCCGCCTGCCTCTGCCTCCCGAGAGCTGGGATAAAAGGCGCGAGTCACCAGTGCCCAGCAAATTGTTAAATAAATAAATAAACAATACCTTTTTCAGTCTACTAAGTGCTGAGATGGGGTGGGAGATTTTACTGTATTATATCATGTATGATATTTGGAGCAGAACTTTGAAGAAGTGACGTTTGAGCGGAGGCTCAGGAGGTGAGGGAATAAGGTTACGTGTATAAAATGTGTTCCTGCGCTAGCGTGTGCAAAGGCTCTGAGGTTGAAGTGTGCCAGGGTGTCCCAGGAGCTACAAAGATGACAGAGTGGCTGGGCGGGAGTGAGTGAGGGAAGGGTCAGATCATGTGGGCTTTTAGATGTAGAAGCCGCTGGAGAATCTTGAAAAGAGGGACCTAGACTGACTGACACTTTACCCATGTGGACTGCTCTGTGGACATTGTGAGCACTTGCTTCCCTGGAATAGAAGGCAGGAATATTATTGCTGGACTAAAAGTATGTGCCTTTCAGAGAGATGTGGCTCCTCCTCATTGGCAGGTGACGAACGCGAGGCTCAGAGCGAGAGTCAGGTGGCCAGGAGCAGCTAGGAGGAAAGGCTCCAGAACATGGGTCTTTAGCTTAGTTTCTGTTCTTCTATTTTCTCTGTTTGTTTTTAAGGTTTATTCGTTTTGTTTTATGTTTGTTTTATGTTTGTTTTTGCCTGCACGTATGTGTGCTTCATGCCTTGGAGATCAGAAGAGGGCATCAGGTCCCTGGAGTTGGAGTTACAG
The DNA here is from genome assembly GCA_004026605.1 of Ondatra zibethicus. Classification (NCBI taxonomy): domain Eukaryota; kingdom Metazoa; phylum Chordata; class Mammalia; order Rodentia; family Cricetidae; genus Ondatra; species Ondatra zibethicus. Next base: position 27,503 of record PVIU01018191.1, read on the forward strand.
ATGATTGTAAACCACCATGTGGGTGCTGAGAATCGGGCCTGCGCCCTCTGCAAGAGCAGGCGATTCTCTTAGGCACTGCAACATTTCTCCAGCCCCTTGTTTTTGTTTTTAAACAGAGTTTCCCTGTGTAGCCCAGGGTGGTCTAAAACTTACTATGTAGTATGTTAACCTCAAACTCCCAGAAGTCCTCTGCTTCCCAGGTGCTACTTCAGATGTCAGCCACTATGTGTGCCTTGGAGTTAGGTCTCTCACATCGCCCTCCAGCTTCCTTATAGAGCCTCAGACACGCCCCCTCCTCTCTTGCTCAGATCTCCACATACATCACAGTACCCCCATCTCCACTGATCCAGACCCTGGTGCAAGGGAACATCTTGGTGAGCGATGACGTGCTCATGTCTGCCATGTCGGCCTTTACATCCCTGGACCAGCCTATGCCTCAGGGGCCCCCACCTGTGCAGGTAAGGAGGCAGGGGCTTTTCATGGGGGTCTTTTTTTTCCTTGCAATACTGGGGACTGACCTCAGGGCCTTATGCATCTCTCAAGAGTTTCATGCCAGGCCTGAAAACTAACTGCTGTGAAATCAGAATATTGTAAAAGACAATAGCTTTAGCTCCAGCTCCCAGCATGGAAGAAACTATCTGCCATCTCTGGCCAGCCCTGCTGAGCAATGGAGCCATGACAACCACTGTCCAGCTATTTTGAGTCCTGTTTTTATTCTTGGTCCATTAGAAAAAAATAGAAAATATAGTGGCTCCCTGAGATTTTCCAGTACACATAGGTGACCAGCCACCAAGGCCAGATTTCAGTCTCCAAGAAGGAAAGGAGCTGGTCCCCGAACCCCACTATTGGTACATGCTGGTAAGCAGCTGCTGTGTGGTCAGTGTCCTGGGAAACATCTTGAGTCACCAATCAAGAGCCAGTCCTGCTTTATAAACTTTTGTTTCTTTTTGGCAATGGCCTTCTTAGGCCTTCTCTGGTTGACACATGCATGCCTGAGGCAGGCTAGCCTAGCCAACCTTTATAGAGAAGAGGGATCGCAGCCCCGAGCTGACATCCCTTGATGTTCTCCCAGGTCTTTGTTTCTTTCCCTGTCTCAGTGCTGTCCTCTGAGCTGCCCAGTGAGTTGCTGTCCTTTCCTTGTGCTGGGTAAAGCCTTTCACGCTGATGAATGAACCGGACACTTCAACAGTCGTTTTCTCTTCTGATTGCAGAACAACTTGAACATGCATCCAGTGCCCAACTACCTCACCCAGCCTCCGCCACCTCCTCCACCCCCTCCACCCTTGCCCCCACCTCCCCAACCCCCGCCCCCTCCTCCCCAGACCCTGGGCCCTTCTGGGCATTCCAACCCTGTTGGGAATAGTGTGGTGGAGGTGTACAGCTCTGCCCCTATGGCAGGGAACGGGACAGTGGAGATCCAGGCGCTGGGGATGCAGCCCTACCCACCCCTGGAGGTGAGTGGATGCAGCGGTGTGGTGGAGTGGTCAGGGGAACTAGGCACAGTCATGCCAGGCACTGTGCTAAGGTCACCATGGAGAACAAAAGCAGACCCAGCCTTCTCATGAGTGCCTGTGTCTGGGAGAGGAGGGCTTTAATCAATGCGTACAGTCTGTAGTTGGGACATGCAAACTATTGTGAGGGCCGCTTAGGGGCTGTGTAGCAGATTCTGGGTTTAAACCCAGATAACTGAATTCCAAAGCCACTTCGTGAAGTTTGTGCTCTCTCTTTCTGTGTGTGAGTGTGTGTGTGTGTGCTTGTGTGTGTGTGTGTGCACGCACACATGTGCATCTCTCTGTGTCTCTCTTTTCTTTCATTTATTTAGTGGATGGGCATGTGTGTGGAAGTCAGAGGACAACTTGTGAGAGTTCACTCTCCTATCCTGTGGGCTCTGGGGATCGAACTCAGGTCACGAGTCTTGGCAGCAAAGGCCTTGACCCACTGAGCCATCTTCTTGGCCCAGTTTATGAAGTTCTAAAGGATCTTGGGAGTAACTGGCATGAGTGGGCCAGGTGCACGCTTCTGTGATGATGAAGCTGCAGTAGCTGAAAGCAACTAGGGCCACAGTGAGGGTCCCCCTTATCGCTCCCCTCTAAGGCTCCCCCCTCACAGTGCTGTCCTTTTAGGTGCCAAACCAGTGTGTGGAGGCTCCAGTGTACCCCACCCCCCCAGTGTACAGCCCTGGCAAGCAGGAATTCAAAACAAAAGGACCCAGCTCCACTGCCCCTATGACCGGTGCAAGTGGAAACACAGTGGCCACCTTTGACTCCCCACCAACGCTGAAGACCAGACGTGCTAAAGGTGCCAGTGGACTCCCAGAAGGTTGGCCACCCACCCTCCCTGGGCTTCCTTCCTTGGCATTGGCCTCCCCACACGCTGCTTGGGTCTGGTCTTTGTTGTTAAGACAGTTGGGATTGAGTTTGGTGGCGTGTACTGGAAAGCTGAACTAGCAGACCAGGAGCAGGAAGTCTAGGAATTCTGTGAGTGCTCGCCACGCAGCCATATTTCCTCTGTTGTCCTGTGTCTCTGTCCCGAGAGCACGGCTGCATTTGTCAGGATGCCTTGTCACCTGAGGTGACTGCTAAAATGTCAGCAGTCACCAACCTCGTATTCCAGACAGTGAGGAGGAGGAGGAGGCAGAGAAGGGTAAAGGGGACTCTCCCAGCTTCCAGAACCCTAGAGGAGACTTTCTTCCTGTGGAGTCATGTGGCCGTGCACAGCTGCAGAGGGAGCTGGGATGCTTGTGTTGGTCAGGAGCAGGAAGGAGGCAAAGGTGGCTCCCAGTTACACCAGTTGTGATCTTTCCCCTTTTAGAGATGCGAAATATGGAGTCAAAACCCAGGAGTAGATGTGGGAAAGGAACTGGGAATTTTTTGTTTGTTTGTTTTGTTTTGTTTCTTTTTTCTTTTTTTTGGTTTTTTGAGACAGGGTTTCTCTGTGGCTTTGGAGCCTGTCCTGGAACTAGCTCTGTAGACCAGGCTGTTCTCGAACTCACAGAGATCCGCCTGCCTCTGCCTCCCGAGTGCTGGGATTAAAGGCGTGCGCCACTACCGCCCGGCTCAACTAGGAAATTTTATAGGGTTTGCTTCCCTTTCAACCTCTTCTTTTTTCCCTTCTTCCCAAAAATCCACATTAACATCAGTGCACACCCGCTGGGGATTTAGGTCTTGGTCCAGGATCTCCTCTGTCAGTCACTCACAGTTTAATGGCAGCAATGGGCAGGAAATAAGTCAGTATTTATGAGTTTCTTTAGGAAGGAGATTACAAGGTAGAAAAGGACACAACATACCTATCTGTATGGAAGGAAGTAGTCATGTAGGTATTGAGGGATAAGCTTTCCAAGGGAAGCAGCAGGTATGAAGTCCTGTGGTGAGACCATGCTTGGGAGCATCAGGGTTAGCAAGGAGTCCATTGCCGGGTGGAGAGAGTTCTGCAGTTGGCGGGTACAGAGGTCATGGAGCTCTAAAGGCCATGGCAGAGGTCGTGGATCTCATCACGAGCAGAGAAAGCCTCTGAGGGGGCTTTGTCTGGCTTCCCCTCTTACACCGTCTGCACGTAGATGGAGATGTCCCAGGGCACATGCTGTCTGGCCCCAGGTACAGGGGAGAAGTGGCTGGAGGTTTCCCCTGTCCCCTCCACTGGGCCCCCCGCCTGACCATGCCTCTCCTTCCTTGTCTTGCAGCTTCAGGGAAGCCGAAGGCCCAGAAACTCAAATGCTCCTACTGTGACAAGTCATTCACCAAAAACTTCGATCTTCAGCAGCACATCCGCAGGTAGCCGCCAAGTAGCCCTGGGGGCGGGGGGCTCCCTTCGCAGGCCCTGTGCCCGTCTGTAGGCTTGCAGTGCAGAGGAGGAGGGTTCCCCACATTCTTCTCAAATCCATGGACCAAGCTTGCCCACCAAGGCCGGAATATTGGCATGTCTGTGTGGGTGGGTACCCTTGAACTGAGGGAGGCTACACACACACAAGACTGCCTGTCTTCCAGCTGTGGAAGGGTTAGCTGTCAGGTTGCCAGCTGTGCCAGCATAGCTCACTAAAGAGGATCCTTCTTGCTCTAAGAGTCTGTTTGTAAAATGGTAGGGTGGGCAGGCTCAGCACCTCCTCACAATGTTGGGGGACTTGGGGTCTGCCATGGCTCTGGTGTTAGGAAATCAGGAACAGTGTGGTGTGGTGACTTCGGTTTTAATCCCTAAAGAGTCAGTGAAGGAAGCCTCAGCTTTGGGCTAATCTGTCTTTGACACCTGCCATGAATTTGTTCATTTCTGAGAGAGAGAACTAAAGGCCAGTCCTAGATTACAGCCACATGGAGCACGACATCTGTCTAGATCAGGGTCTCCCAACCCTGTCATTATTGGGACTAGGACTTGGGGTCGAGTCATGCTGACTGTGCTTTGTTGAAGATTCACAAGTCTCCTTAGCTTCTGACAGTAGATGCCACCACCACCTCTCCCCACAGCTGTGACAGCCAAAAATGTTTTCAGACATTGCCAAATGTTGCTAGAAGCAAACTGGACCTCGTCGGGAACATTTGGCAATACTGGAAATGTCCAAATTGGCACTGCTAACCTTGCATGGCTGTTAGAACTTGGCTAGTGCAGCTGAGAAACAGACTTTTCAATTTCCCTGTAACGAATCCAAGTGTGACTGGTCCCACACAGCTGGTGACTTTCTTACTGGGTGGTGCCACTTTTGATCTCCAATGACATTGTTCTTATAACCCCTTGATTTTTCCATTACTGCATTTTTTTTTCCCGAGACAGGTTTCTCTGTGGCTTTAGAGCCTGTCCTGGAACTAGCTCTTGTTGACCAGGCTGGCCTCGAACTCACAGAGATCCGCCTGCCTCTGCCTCCCAAGTGCTGGGATTAAAGGCGTGCACCACCACCATCGGCTTCATTACTGCATTTTTAATACATCGCTATTCATAAAAAAATGACTTTCCATATTCAGTGACAACTAATAGGGAGCTTCTCAAAATTATTTTAAAAAGTCTTAATTCTGAGCATACTAAAAGAAGTTTGTGTAAAGGGCTCATAGTGTAACTTCAGCTGTTTAACCAGAGGTGGCTTCTCACCCTTACCTCTAGATCCCAGTTCCCATCGTTCTCTGTCCTTGCAGTGTTTGAGAAAAGAAATGCCTTTAATCCCAGCACTCGGGAGGCAGAGGCAGGTGGATCTCTGTGAGTTCGAGGCCCACCTGGTCTACAAGAGCTAGTTCCAGGACAGGCTCCAAAGCCACAGAGAAACCCTGTCTCGAAAACAAGCAAACAAACAAAAAATTATTTTAAAATCTGGGCATGGTGGTGCACACCTTTAATCCCCCCAAAAAATTATTATAAGTTTTGAAAAAGTATGTTGAGAGGATTTAGCACAGTGGCACAGCACTTGCCTAGTGTGTACAAGACCCTGGGTCCAACACAAAACAATAGGAAGTTAATTTTGCCGGGCATGGTGATACACGCCTGCCATCCTGGCACTTAAGATATAGAAGATAATCAGGAGGGGCTGTAGAGATGGCTCAGCGGTTGAGAGCACTGACTGCTCTTCCAGAGGAGCCAGGTTCAATTCCCACCACCCACATGGTGGCTCAACCATCCGTGACTCCAGATCCAGAGGCTCCACCACCCTCTTCTGACCTCTGTAGGCACCAGGCACATATGTGGTACACAGACATATACACAGTCAAAACAACCATACACATAAAATAAAAATCCTCTCCCAAAGCTGGAGGATATGGCTTAGTGTAGAGCACTAGCATGTGGGAGGTCTGTGGCTGTCATCTCTGTGAGACTGCCCCAAAGAGCAAATGCCTATTAATTTATAACTGAAAAAAAAAAAAATCCAGCAGCTGCCAAGTTGAGGCAGTACTGGAGCCAGGGAGATGGCTCAGTAGGTAAAGGATTTGCTGTCAAGCCCAATAACCTGGGTTAAATTTGGGGAGCCACATGGTAGAAGAGAACCAACTCCCACAAGATGTTCTTTGACCTCCACACATATGCTGTGTGTAGCACATTCATGCCTACACACACACACACACACACACACACACACGTTTCCTACTTGATGCTTCAGCAGTCAGGAAATCTGTAATCTCAGATGTGTGGTGGCCATGGAGATCTGCTGACTGAGCGGCTCCAGAGCCGGGTCTTTCTACCTTTGATCTCTCTGCCACATTGGGAGAACAGGCCCTAGTGGTGTCAGGACAATGGCTAGCAGCGTCTCTAGGCCTTCCTGGTGGCTGTGGGCTCCTTGGTGGAGGCTGTGTCCCTGTTTCTAGGTGCGAATGCTGACTGACCTTGTTCCCATAGCCACACGGGAGAGAAGCCCTTCCAATGCATTGCATGTGGTCGCGCCTTTGCCCAGAAGTCTAACGTCAAGAAGCACATGCAGACTCACAAGGTGTGGCCTCCGGGGCGCAGTGGTGGTACCATTTCTCGAAACTCTGTCACAGTGCAGGTCATGGCTTTGAACCCCAGCAGGCAAGAGGAGGAAGACACGGGTGAGTGGAGCGGGAGGAGCCGCTCTCCCCATTCATCCCTTCGGAAGCTCCAGAGGCAATTTCCGATTGTCTGTGGTACCGGGGACCAAACCCAGGGTCTCTGCGACATCCCCAACCCCAGCCTCATATGTTTTGATGCTAGTTGGGTGGCTTCCAAGACTTCTCTGGGCTTCAGCCAAATTTGTCTGTGAAATGGGACCTGGAGAGCGGAATGTGATGTGCATCATCACAGCCTGGTGAGCCTAAGATGGGAGGACCAGGAGTTTGAAGTCAGTCTCTGCCACATAGTGCGTCTGAGTTCAGTCTGTGCTGTATAGCAGCCTCTCTAAAGAAGGGGCATAGGTTGAACAGAAGGATGCCAAGTATATAAGATATGTGACATTACTCTATTACTGGGTAGTATCACTCACTAATTACTGTCTCTTTCTGGCTGAGCCTGGATCCTGTATTAGAATCCATTTCCTCCCTCCCTCCTTTCCTCTTTCCCTTCCTTCCTTCTTTCCTTCCTCTCTTCGTACCCTCCCCTTTCCCCTGGGTCTTACATTGTCTGAACTGGCCTGAAACTTGCTATGTAGCTGAGAATGACCTTGAATGCCTGATACTCCTGCCTCTGCCTCCTGTGTGCTATGATTACAGACCTCAGACCTAAGCTACTTTACCCAGTATTTTTGTTTGTTTGTTTGGTTTTGGTTTTTCAAGACAAGTTTTCACTGAGTAGTCCTGGCTATTCTGGAACTCGCTCTGTAGACCAGGCTGGCCTCAAACTCACAGGGATCCATCCGCTTGCCTCTGCCTCCCGAGTGCTGTGATTAAAGGCGTGCACCACCACTGCCTGGCTACTTTACCCAGTTCCATGTGGTGCCAGAGGTTGAATCCAGGGCATTGCTTATTCTAGGCCACAGGCAAGCACTTGACTGCTGAGCTCCTTTATTGGTCCTAGAATCCATTTTCTGTACTCCGTGCAGTGTCTGTAGTTGATCAGCAATGGAAACCATTGGATCTCGGTGGGCATCTGCTCTCCAGATGTTCTATGGGCTTCTCATTCTTCCGAGCGTTCAGGTGCTCCTGAGCTAACAGTCCTGTCCCAAACACTAGTTTAGTTCTCCCATGTAGGGCTGGGGACTTAATAGGTTGATAAACAGAATTGTCAGTGGATATTCAACGTGAGTACCATGATGTAATTTGAAGTTTTTTAGTAGCCCAGCATGGTAGCACGTGCTTATAATCCTAGTGCTTGGGAGGCCAAGGCAGGAGGATTGTGAATTTGAGGCCAGCCTGAACTACAGAGCAAGATCTTGTCTCAGAAAAACAAAACAGGAGGCCATAAAGATGGCTTAGCAAGAAAGTACTTGCTGTTCAGTCATGAAGACCAGAGTTCCAGCCCCAGCACCCACATCCAGTGGCTTACAAACATCTGTAACATAACCCCAAGGAATCTGACACCCCCTTCTTGCCTTATCAACACCCACTCACACAGACACATAGACACACATAAGAGAAATAGAAACAAAATTTGAGATAAAGTTAATATATTTTACTGAACCTGATACACTGTTTCACAGGTAACATGAAGGAATCATTGAGGTTCCTTTTATTTTGTAGAGCTGGGTATGGAACCTGGGCCTTTCTGCTCTTTCTCAGAGCCACACCCTGTAAATGGATTTTTCTTTGGGTCGCCAGCTCACAAAAAACGACACAGAGACATTAATTATGAAAGCTTGGCCTTAACTTAGGCTTGTTCCTAACTAGTTCTTATAACTTAAATTAGCCCATATCTTTTAATATACATTTTTTAAAAGAATTAATCTCTTCTAAACTCTTTTTTTTTTTTTTTGAGACAAGGTTTCTCTCTAGCTTTGGAGCTTGTCCTGGAACTCGCTTTGTAGACTATGCTGGCCTTGAACTCACAGAGATCTGCCTGCTTCTGCCTCCCTAGTGCTGGGATTAAAGGCGCATGCCACCACTACCCGGCTTAATCTACATTTTTTACGTGACTCAGTTACCTTTACTCTGTATTGCCCATCCTGTTTCCCCTGCGTCTGGCTGGTGATTCTGCCTTTCTTCCTCCCAGAGCTCTCTCTGTCCAGAAGTCCCACCTATATCTCCTGCCTAGCTATTGGCCATTTAGCTTTTTATTAAACCAATCACAGTGACACATCTTCACAGTAAAGGAATATTCCGCAACACACAACACCCCAAAGCCAAACGGAAAATATTTTATGGGTTTGTTTGCTGAATTTTTGAAAGTCAGTGTGTATTTACATTTACAACATATCTGCACTGGGACCGGCTGTCTTCCACCTCTTACATGTCACCTCTGACTGGTAGCCACTGAATAGGACAGTTGTAGAGCCAGGGCCACAGTTCTTCCTACCCAAGCACCAGGGTGAGCAGCCCCAGCCACATGCCAGTGGCTGAAGAGCCTTTGGCTGGGCAAGTGCCAGCGGACCACGTCTGTCCGACCCACCGGTGCTCTTTTGGAGCCCTCTTTTGTGCCTGGGTTTTGCTTTCTGAACTCCTACAGGCCCAGCACCAGAGGCCACCCATTTGGCATACATGTGGAGCCTACTGTGTGCCAGGCCGTGGGCTGCAGAGGTGAAGGAGCAGGCCCCGGATGTCACGGAGAGTGGGGGGCAGTTTAGTTAGCAAAAAATGACAAGGCCTGGGAGGCAGCCTGAATATTTAGGATTAGGAGTATTTTGTTTCTAATACCTGTAGAGAGATCACAGAGTCTGAGTGAAGGCAGGGAATGGAGCAGAGGTCACTAGCTGTCTCTTAGTCAGAATGTATTTCAAGGGCTGTGGATGTAGCCCAGGATGGCCTGGGTTCAGTCCTCAGCACTGTATAAACTGAGTGTGGTGGCTCAGACTTACAATCCCAGCACTGGGAGGTAGTGGAGGAGGATCAGACGTTTAAGGTCATCCTCAGCTACAATAGCATGTTTGAGGCCAGCCTGGACTACATAAGAGCCTGTCTGAAAAAATAAAATAAATAATGTATGTTAGTATTTCAGCATCATGTCTGACTATACTGACTATGCATACACTTAGTACAGTCCTGAATATAGCATTTGAGAGCAAGTCTGTGGTCGCTGTCCCAGGATGTCCTGCATGGTGTGGTTCTTGTCCTGCCTCACTTGAAACCCTTCTCTGTGACTTTTTTCTTTCGGCATAGGGTTGGGCCAGACCCTGCCTAGTACCACACAGCCCCAGGCCTTGCCCACGGCAGGCGAGGATGAAGGGGGCAAGCCGGAGGCCAAGCAGGTGGTCCTCATCGACAGCTCCTACCTGTGCCAGTTCTGCCCCAGCAAGTTCAGCACCTACTTCCAGCTCAAGTCCCACATGATCCAGCACAAGAAGGAGCAGGTGGGTGGCAATGGAAGCAGAGGGCACAGCTGCCCATTTGTGAGCTTGATGACAGTAGGGTCCCCAGTGCTGCCTGGAAAGGGATGGGAATTAGGCCAGCCTTCTCCATAGCTCTTTGTCCTGAAGATAGACTTCTGGAGGAATGATATATAGTTAAGTTAAATGGTTAGGAAGTTTGTTATCTGACCTGGCAGGAGGCTGAGCCAGGGCAAGGACCCAGCTCAGATTAAAGGGCTTTGTGTCTTGTCTTGCCAGCTCTAGTGGCTGTTTCCATAAGGCGTGGCCTTGTCTTCCATTGTGGATTACCTCCTGCTTGCTGCCCCCCCCATTTTTTTGAGGTTGGATATTTATTTAGTGGGTTATGGAGGGGGAAGGGAGAAGGGCAGAGAGACAGAGAGACAGAGATAGAGATAGATAGATAGATAGATAGATAGATAGATAGATAGATAGATAGATAGATAGATAGATAGATAGAGAAAGAGAGAGGGTAGAGACCGAAGCTGCCTCTTTGAGAGGGAGACAGAAAAGCCCCCCCATTTTTTTTAGAGACAGGTTCTCACTGTGTAACCCAGGCTGACTGGAACTGACCATGTAGACCAGGTCAGCCTCAGATTTGCAGAGATCTGCCTGCTTCTGCCTCCTGAGTGCTGGGATTAAAGGTGCATACCACCATACCCTGTGCTCTATTTCTGATCTTTGGTGTGTGTGGGTGTGTCTGCACGTATGCGTGCAAGTGTCGTGGAGCATGTGAAGGTCAGAGGACAACTTATGGGAGTTGGTTCTCTCATCTTACCATGGGGGTCCCAGAAATTTAACAGGTTGTCAGTGGCAAGTACCTTTACCGGCTGAACCATCTTGCTATCCCATCAGGGTTACCCTTTGTAGAAAATCCAGTCATAGTATTTCTCATGAGCAATGGAAACCTTTCCTAGGAGAATTCTCTATAGCTCTTATGGATCAGAGACAGTTTTGTTTTGTTTTTATTTTTGTTCTAAGTCAGGGGCTCATGAGGCTGGAGCTGTGGCTCAGTGGTTAAAGAGCACTGAGTTCATTTCCCAGCACCCACATCAGGTGGCTCACAACTGCCTGTAAGTCCAGCTCCAGGGGATGACGCCCTTTTCTGGCCTCTGAGGGCACCTGCATTCACAGGTATGTGCTCATACGTGCACTGAGGATGACCCTGAAGTTCTGTCCTTCTACCACTGAAATAGCGCTGCATGCATGCTCGGCAAGCCTGCTATCAACAGAGCCAGCTGGGCTGTGTCTGCAGCTCCAGAGCTTGCTCTTGTCACGCAGGAGACTATTCACATACAGACAGTAATAGAAGACTGGCCAATAGTTAGGGTTTTATTTCTCTCTTATCAAAATGGCCCGAAATGAGCAGTACTGGGCTCGTCTAGCAGGCTAGGCATGTCACCCAGGGCCAGGCTTCTGACTCTCTGCTCTAGATTCCTCAGCTTGTGGTGCTTGCCCTCAAAACTGCAGTTGCCGTGTCCCCATCTTTCACGTTTATAGTCAAGGGAAGGATGGTCACCCCCAGACAGGTGCCTGCGTATCATTGCCAAGGAAGGAGGGACATGGCTGGTCTAAATCAAGGCTGTCAGGAGGACCAGGGGTTTTACCCAGTCTGTTGGCCCCTGGGCAAATTGGAGTTGACTCCATCAGGAATAGAGAGGGTTTGACACCATGTAAGCACTTGAGGAATATTGATGACTACTAGATTTCTCAAAATATAGAAAGTGTATTTCTTATAGAAATGAGACCAGGCACATGTCAGAATGTCACTCAGATCATGAAAGAAGCGGTGGAAATGATGATACAGTTAACAAGAGTGTGTGGCACATACCTTCTGCATTTGACTGTCCCCACATCAGACTGCTAAAGTAGACACAGATTTCATTAGTGTCTTTTCCATAACCTCAGGAGTTATCTCTTCTATCTAACAACAACAACAAAATCTCTCCCGCTAGGAATAGGGAAGTGGCTCAGGGGTCATGTGCAAGGCCCTGAGTTATATCCATAGCATCACACACATACACACAAAAATCATTTATACTGGATTTTTTTTTTTCAAATTAACGTTGAACTTGAGAGTCTGGGTCCTAAGTCAATACTAAATAGTCAAAAATAGCCACGTTCCCAAAGAGCAAGAGGACCTTAGAAAAGTTTGTTGGGTAACAATTCCAAAGATGATCCCTAGACTAGATGTAGTGTCATCTGAGAACATCTGCCAAGTCAGACACTCTGGGAGTGGTACCTCTCAAGTTTTTCTCTTCTTCTTCTTCTTCCTCTTCTTCTTCTTCTTCTTCTTCTTCTTCTT
>PVIU01018192.1:0-39674 GCA_004026605.1 Ondatra zibethicus
TACAATAAAGGATATGCTGAACAAACAGAAAGGGACGGAAAATACCCCCAGAAATAGATTACATAATGCTTTGTTAAACTTGAGTTTTCTTAATGCTAATGAGAAAGGAACAACAGCAGCAGAAGGGCATTGGATAATGGAAAAAACTTCTGAATTGAATCAACCAGTTTATTTCAAGGATGTGTTGACCTCACAATGGAAATCAGGAGTTTTACTACGTTGGGGAAGGGGTTTTGCTCTTGTTTCCACAGGAGATGAAAAATTATGGATGCCATCAAAATTAATAAAGATTCAGTTTGAAAAGGAGAAACCTATTGAAACAGAGAAATAACAGCTTGTCCATACTGGTGATAACCATACAGGTGTTAAGAAAAGCATTTAGGGTGGGGGCAGGGTCCTGTTCTTGTCTTTTCAGGAAAATACTCATCTTTAAAAGTTCAAGAAACCCCTGATATTTGAATGATGACAGGTAGAAAAACAACTATCCAATAAGGATCATCAAGAAAATCAAATATGGTTCATAAGTACAAATGATACAATGTATACATTTATATATGTGCATATGTATGTATATGTTTATGAATATATAGAGCTAGTTTTAGAGTTGGGCAATGGCTCTGTCCTTCTTTAAATCCAAGCATGTTGTTAAAAGAAAAAACCCAGAGTTTCTATCTCATGTCAAGAGCCATTTGATGTGGGAAAGAAAGAAAAACGTATTTAGAAAATATTTTTGCTTTTCTTCATATCTATTTTTGTCTTTATCATACCTTTCATTGAGTATATATGTCTGTATATGTCTATATAAGTAATGTTTAAGTTTTCCACAATGAACAATGAATTTTCCTCCAGTAATCTTTGAAGTTTCTAGGAAGAATATGGGGCCCCATAACAACAACTCCACCTGGTTGAAATGACGTCATGACACTGATAGCACTACTACAAGACCTGTTTTGGGTAACAGCTGCACAAGATGGTTCCAACTTGGTTAGCTGAAATGGTGCACATCTTGTACAACGTTTTGGCCAGACTTCCACAAAATACTCAGAGACTATTTGGAATCTTACCAGACATTAATCTTAAAATGTAATCATTATTTTACTTTCACAGGATCCCCTAGAAAGAACATCACCCTCATGACAGCTGGAAGTAATTCTAGAAGACGACATCCCCTCTCCCAGCAAAGTTTGTCCTCAGGCTTAGGGACATCATTTAGGGGTTGATTATAGTTGGTATATGGTTGAAGGTTGGGGAGGAATTTTATAAGCTCAGGGACCTTTTTGAAAAAAAAAAGAGGGAAAATTGTATGATGGGATAATAGATTGGTATTTGTGAGATATTATTTACAGACAATTACATTGGTATAGATTCTTGTATATTGATACAAAGTTAAATTATATTGTATATTATATGCATTCATGCTTCTACCTCTGTTAAAACATTTTTATGTATTTATATATATATATATTTACCATATTGCAGTGTACCTTTCTACCTCTGATCAAGATACTTGTACATTGTTTACATTTGGAGGTCATTGTCCTAATTTATTGCACAGTTGTTTATTGTCTTAGTCTTTAAGTTAGATAGGTATTGAGAATTATAATCAATAGTAATCTATGTTTGTCATACTTATAGTTAGACTAATCAGGTTCTTTAGATACATAGAGATTATATTCTGTATATATAGATAATCTTCAACCACTTCAAGGATCTGTGGAACATGTCATTTAAATAACTTAGAGTTTTGTTGACATGAGACATAATTGCTCCTGGCAGCACCGAGCTATTCCCAAGAGAATGTTGAGCACCAAAGACACTCCACTTGGAGCCTGTCTTCTTCTTGGCAAAAACTGGCCTTTAGGCAAAGAAATGCCCATGCCTCGACCACTGACAAGATTTAGTGTCCAGAAATGGATAAACAGGACTGTCAAATCTTGCCAAGATGGGGTAAGACAGTTTTGAAACATTTCTTGCCTTTGAAAATGTTCCATCAGTTATTCTAGGCCATAGCCAAAGTTGGTCACGTCAATGTTGCAAAATGAGACTTTGGGTGATTGCTCAAGTAGCTAATTGTCTCTGTCATATATCGCTCGCTTTGGAAGCTACTTGATTGTACTTCCTGCCTGCTCAAGTAATATTATCTCCCTTCTCAGGCCTTCGATAGGGTTGAAGATTAGATAATCATAGTTACCGTCCTCTTATGATCTAACCAAGCCATCTCCAATACAAGACTTAGGATAGAATGTTTATTAAAACATTTAGCATATGTTCCTTACTTAATATTGTTTATGCTGATTGTAATTCTAATCTTATACTTGATATCTGTTCCTGATGTATATTGTTTTGTAGTGGGTTTGGAACTCTCTTACTTAAACAATAGGGGGAGTTGCTGCAGGAGCTACTTCTGCTCCTTCAGCCAATAGCCTTTAAGATACTAGCCCACTGGGGCGTGGTCTCTTTAGTTTTAAAAAAGCAGCGGCAGCTGTGTGCTCTCTCTCTTGCTTCTGGCCTCCAGCTGTTAGACTTTGTTCCTGATTGCGCAGAGGGCTGATGTCTGGGAGGGTGATCTGTAAGTTTTTTCCCTTTAAATAAATAACCATTTCATTAATTACAATTCCATACTGGTGTGGGATTGTTTTATGACTTACGCCTTCACCCTGTCTTAAAAAAAAAAAATACACACACACGTATATATACATATGTCTATTTGTTGTCATGTTGTATGTATTATAACTATACTAGTATATAATATAGTAATTAAATTAATATATTAATTAATATATAATAAATACTATATGTGATATTTGTTATGTATTTTTATAAGTGATAATAATAAATATTTGATAAATTACATATACATATAGTGTATGTGCATTTTCCATGTTTTGAAATGTCAGTTTCACTATACTCTTGAGTACAGAACCACTTCATTTTCTAAGATTCTTCTGTTCACACATATACAGATACATGTGTAGATGGAAAGGAAGGCACAGAATATGTAGTTTTTAAAGGTTGTTTTAATCGTTACATAAAAATAGATGAACATATATATTTTGTGTTCAGAATGGAAGTTTTATGTATGTGTATTTTTCATATGTGCTAATACAAGTGTGTGAGTACATGTCGCGGGGCACCCGCCAGGTGAGCAGTGAAAGGTGGCTTAAAAGAAATCCCACACTAGCTCAGAATTGAGAAATAGTTATTTACTTAGGGGTAAACTCACAAAGCATAATCCTCTGCTTGACTGGTTGAATCACGTGATCCAAAATGAACAGTTGGTGGAAAGGAGCAAGGGGAAGGAGAAAAGGGATGAACCCGGATTTTTCATCCCCGTATATAATATAAGAGTCCATGCCCCAGTAGGTGGGTACTTACAAGCTGTAGGTCTTCCTATAGCAAGTATATGCGCACACACACGCACACACACACACACACACACACACACACACACATGCACACACAAACATTTTTGTCTCTCAGTATCATGGTAAATTAGCTTTAAGACCTGAATGTATAAGTACTGTTTTAAAAAAACCTCATATTAGCATGTAATTTAATTTATAATCTCTCATCATTGCATTGCTTACAGCATCTGGTAGAATATACATGCATTATGAGTCACCTTTAGACCATGTTATTTAGAGGAAAATGGTAAACACAGTCTATGGATTACTTCCAAAAAATTTCAATATTTATATTACTTTATTGAGCTATAGACACATAAACTGCATTGTGTACAAAAGCAAAATAACATCTGAGATTGAGTTTAATCAAGGCTAGAGGCAAAACTCATATATAACAATAAAATTCTATCTTATCTATTTTATGATAAGAATGTTTATAAAATTACATTACTATTTTAATAAGTTTATATGTATTATTTTATTACTAAAAATGTGATACAGTATAATTTAATTGGCTAAACAATCCCTCTTCTGTCCATGCATACATGGTACTTACTGTGGAGCAAGTGAGTTTTCCTGGACTGTACACATCACATTTGCTCTGTAACTCCAGCTTTAAGCTAACAGTCATACTTTGCACAAACATGTTTCTATGGAAGGCCAGAAAGGGATGTTACCAGCTTTAAGACGAGGTATTAGGATAGGTTCCATTTCATTTGTTATTCAAAAATATCATGTAAAATTTCAATAATTTGACAAAACATGTTAACAGTTCTCTTTGGTTTCATCAGAATTCATATTTAAAATGCAAGAACAGATGATTTCTTTTTTTCCTCTTGTGATGAGTAAAGCACTCAGATTTGTAGAATTTATTTGGGTTTCTATGGAAACTGTCCTTTTCTTCCCAGTCCAGAGCATTTTTGTTGTGTGACCTTTACATCCTCCTCATTCTAAAACAATTCAAGGATAAAGATGTAATATAACTCAACTATACCTTAGAGTTCTTCAAGTGGAAAAATTTTGTAATACATATATAGAGACATAAACTGATTTTTACAATGAAAGTAGATCAGAAGTCAAAGTAAAATTAAATCTGTATAAAACACATGAAATATAATGCATTGATACTTTAAAACTTCACTTACATTCAACTTGATGTTGTTAATGTATAAATTAGATTACCTTTTATACTGTAAAGATTAAAAAACAAAACAAATATTTTAATAGAATTTAACATTGAAGAGCAAGTCACATTAATATAAAAATTCATTTTATGTTTTATAAAAGTAGATAAATTTAATTTATACAGGTACATGTTTACATTGTTTAGTGAAAATAAAAGTGATATTGAAATATATTGACACTTGAATTTTATTTTTCATTATATTGATAACAACTCATTACTTTCTTCAAAGAAAGTGAAATCCCTTTTTCCTAAACTTCTTGTATATTCTTATTTCTTTCTTGTCTCTTGTCCTTGTATTGAAATTGCCAAAAATGCTTTTGAATAATTTACCTTGAAATTAAAAGGTTACTTGATCATTAAGGTTTACTAAATTAAATATTCCTATTTCATTTGGATGTGCTCTTTGAATTGTATACAACTAATCTGCTTAAATAAATTTTAATATATATTACAAAAATATTTAAAGAAAAAATTTTAAAGCTTTTACACCTTGAAAATAGACAAATATACTGATATGTCCAGGAGTTCTCCTGCTGCAAACAGTAAAGAAAAGTGGGTAAAGGCAATCCTGAAAGCTTTATTTTAAAACTGACCTAATGAATGAGCACACTGTACCAAAATTAATAAAACAGAGACAGATATTGGGGTTCAGCCTGAAGATTAGAAAGGCCAAACAGCCAGCCGCCAGCTCTTACCTCTAACTCTGTCTGAAATGGCAATATTGCCTCCAGGAATCTCAAAATGAGACTGTCTCTGAGACCTGTTTCCTCTTTTATATTCCTCTCTAGTGCTGGGGTTAAAGACCTGCACCACTACCTCCAAGTTTCTATGGCAAACTAGTGTGGCTACTGGGATTAAAGAAGTGTGTCACCACTGCCTGGTCTGTAAGGCTGATTAGTGTGGCTGTTTTAATCTATAAACTTCAGGCAAGCTTTGTTTATTAAAATACAAAGAAAATATCACCACAGCATACATTCCTTTAAGAATGAAAATATAATGAATGAGAACATGCATTTGGGGTTATTTGAATAAGTAAAGAGACTCCTATTCACTAGAATAGTACATAGTGTAAGAAGCTGGAATTGTAGAGAATCATTGATAAGAAGCAATAAAGAGTTCAAGGTTCCTCATATGTGGAAGACCCTTGTGAAAGTTATAAGTTTTTATTTTATTTCTGTGAGATCCTCAGATAAAATGGAATCTTAAAAAAGGAAGAGTAAAATGCAGACGGACTATCTTTAAGAATAATAAATGCAATAAAATATTTTTAGTCATTGTTATGTTAGTGTTAGTTTAAGTTTAAGATTACACTAAGCAGGAAAAGGATTATGGAAAGGCTTAATACCTGCTCATCAAACACTCTCAGAAAACAGAAATGGAGAAATTTCTTAAACTTGATAGAAACTTCTTCAAGAGCATTGCAGCTGATACTGTTTTAAATGGCAAATCATTGAATGCATCCCTTCCAGGTTTGTGGGGAAATATCAAAGATACCTGTTCTCACCTTACTTAACTTTCACTAAGTGGAAATCCTAGACTTTATAATGAGGCAAGATGGAACATAAAGCACATATAGTTCATGAAGAAGAAAAAATGCATCCCTAGAACTAAACAGTGCTTCTATGTACTAGCAGAGATGCAGGAAAAATTAATGAACAAAGAAAGATTTAAAGTGCAGTGCCACTCAGAATTTCTCAGAAGGGTTGGGCAGTGTGTTGCATGCCTTTAATCCCATCACTTGAGAAGAGATGCAGGTGGATCTCTATAAATTCAAGGCTAGTCTGGTCTACAGAGTGAATTTCAGGACAGCCAGGACTGCTACATAGAGAAACACTGTCTTTAAAAACAAAACTAAACAAAAAAGAATTTCTCACAAGGTAAATACACAACAACAAATGTAAGTAGAAAGATAAAAGATTTCTATACAGAATACAGGGTCATGGTGAAAGATAAAGGACCTCCACAAACAGAGAGATATCAATGTTCCTGGCTGGACTTATACAATTTAAATATGTCGGTGCTCACATTTCAATAAACAGATTTTTTAGAGGAATGATAAAATTTCCAGTAGGAACTTTTGTAGGCATAGAAAAAATTATTGCAAAAGTTTTATAAAAAGATAAAATAAATAAAATTATGAAGCAGTCTCAAAATCATGTTAAAGTTGGCCCAATGACTCTATCAACTAGATTCATTCTATCAAACTAGAGTCTGCAAAGCTTTGTGGTATTATTAATAAAGGAGTGAAGGCCTGTACAGATGGAATTGAGGGAGAAGCTAGGATTAGACCCACAGAAGTACATCAGTCATATCTTGCAGAAAGACATAGAAGGGGTTAATAGATAAGAGACAACGTTGTGGACAAATTAACCTACAGAAAGTAATGTGTCATAGGGAAGAAGATAGACATTGAACTGCTCCACATGTCATCCAAATTTATCTGAAAATGATAAAAGAAAAACTATACTATGCACAATTTTAAATTTTCCCTGGTAAGGAGCAAGCAGAAATCTTCAGAATCTCAAGAACTCAAAGACATCTAAGACTGGCTACTAAGATGATAACCCACAAGAAAAAATTTCAACAAAATTAAAACTTTTGCTATAAAAAGAATGCAAGATCATTTCAAGTCCAGTTAATGATCCAGAGAAAATTATTTTAAGCCATGTGTTCATCAACCACTACTATATAAATTATGAGGGTCCCCTCAACAGTGAAAAATCTGGACAATTTTAATAGAACACTAACAGAAAACAAGAAAAGCATTTCACTAAAGATTTGAAAGAGAGGAAAATAAATACAAGAAACCACATTTTTTCTAATTGAAAATATAGCATTTTATATATAATATTATATATTGTATTAAATATATATAAGTAGAGACTGCTCACTCATTATCTGGCTGCCTAGACCTGACTAATCACAGAGAAACTATATTAATTACAGCACTGTTTGGCTACTAGGTTAGCTATAACTAACTCTTACTTCTTATATTAACCCATTTCTATTAATCTGTGTATTGCCATGAGGCTGTGGTTTACCAGGTACGTTTCTAGCATCTTCCTCCTTTGGTAGCTATATGGCATCTACCTGACTCTGCCTATTTTCTCTACATATCTCTGTTCATGTTTCCCCCCTGATTTTACTCTGCTAAGTCATTGGCCAAAAGAACTTTATTCATTAACCAATAAAAGCAAGACATATACAGAAGGACATCCCACATCACCTCCCTTTTCTGTCTAAATAAAAAGGAAGGTTTTAACTTTAACATAGTAAAATTGCATACATAAAACTGTTATCAAGCAAGAATTATATTTACAATATTTAGTTCATTTACATTTGTCAAGTTGAGGAAAATATCATCTATACTATCTTTTTGAGTCTAAAGTTTTACATATAATTTATCTTTTATCATCACTAAGGAAAACTATAACTATCTGTATTCAACTCTTCAAAGACCCCAGAAGGATATAACATTACCTAAGTAAACAAGAAGTGTATCGTAAGCAACTTCCAAAGTTCTAGAATTGACAGAGACATCTTGCTGCCTGAACAATCACCCAAAGTTCTTCTGTACCATTGGGGCATCTATCTTCAGCCTATAGACTCATAGTATTCAGCAGACTTTTCATGAAGCAGGACATTTGAAAGACTGTTTCACCTATATTGTCATTTTGTCCATCACTTTCTTATGTGTCCTGCAGAATTTCTGGCAGACTCTTTCATGAAGCAGGAACTCTGAAGGGTTATCTCACCTTCTTTTCATCAGTCATTTTTTTGTGGGCCCTGCCTGTCCAGTTTATACAGCATACTATCAAGCAGTCCAGGCAAGAACAGTTTCTTGCCCAAATGGGCAAACTTCATAAGAAGGTTCTTCTATACCCATCACCTTCTCTAAAGTAATTGGTGCTGCCAGAAGCAGACATCTCTCACTATTGAGACAAGTCTAGGTTCTTAAAAACTTTTAAATTCCATATTCTGTAGGTCTTTGAAGTATTGAAGATTATCTAACACACACAGACACACACAGACACACACACACACACACACACACACACACACACACATAGCTAGAAAACCTAACCAACTTAAAAGTTGATTATTATACATAACTACCTATCCGTCTGTATTTCTTAACTATACATCTTTAAAGGAGCTGCACAAACAAAATACCTTACACAAGAGCAGAACTACATATACACAGTGTAGCAAATAGACCTTTAATTTGTATCAATAGACCAAAGTCCATTCCAATGTAAACTATTCATCTCTATATAATGTATCCTCCTTTAAATGAAAACAAACATTTATAAACAATCATTTCGGAAATTTGGGCATTGTTTTCTCCAAGCTGCTTCCTCCTGTATTTTGGGTGAAGTATTTTTAGATTCACGGATATGTTTCAGGGAGTCTTTTCCATCAAACCACATTAGTCTGGAAGGAATCCACAGGTTCCCATACTCTGTGGAAACAAAGCAGATCCTCTTTTCCAAAGTAACATATCCTTAGACTAAAACATTGAAGCCAAGATACCTTTAAAATATATATGTTGGTTTAGTTTAGCAGTCCATACATAAAATGTTTCTCTATATTTAGCTCATTCACAGTCAAAAAATTTACAGAAAACACAATAATATATATATAATTCCAACTCTGTGTATATTGCATCTTTATGTGGCTTAGTTTTTACTCTATTACTTTTTAATACTTAATTGTATTTTCTCCTTTAATCTATGACTATCTGTACTCTTTATTCTCTCTCTTTTAAGTCCATGTTTATTTTTCCAACAATGTGCCTCCTTTAGAGGGTTTTTATGTCTGAATCTGTCCTATTGTATTTCTGTAATCTTTTTTTTTTTCTTTTTTGAAATTTTAAGCAGGTATAGCTAGGATTAACACTACGGCTTTGCTTGTTGACTTCACCCAGTCCAACATGGTAGCAGTTATGTTCACTGCCTCTATGAGTCATGCTTACTGTCCCAGCTCCAGGGACACAGCAGGTCTATGTCACCATTAAGCAACTAGTAGCACACCTTTCACAAACCTCATTTAAGTGCAGGACCTCCTGAAAGAGCCAGAGATGTTAATATTACCAGCACAAGCCAGGAAGCTGTCTCTTAAAGAAGCCACACAGTTTTCGCTGCTAATGCTGAGTCAGGAAGCCTTCTCTTAAAGGAACTGTGCCTCTGCTTTTGGCCAGCAAGCAGAGCCTATCTGGAAAAAAAAAAAGTTCAGCTAACAAGAAGCTGCTCTTGATTCTAATTTTTGTGAGTATAGAAGCTCTCTTTTTTATTCTTTTTTTTTGGGTTGTTTTTTTTTTGTTGTTTTTTTTGTTTGTTTTGTTTTCCTGACAGGGTTTCTCTGTAGCTTTTGGAGCCTGTCCTGGAACTAGCTCTTGTAGACCAAGCTAGCCTTGAACTCACAGAGATCTGACTGCCTCTGCCTCCCGAGTGCTGGGATTAAAGGCAGGTGCCACTACTACCCCACTCCTCTTTTTTTTTCTTAAACTTCTATAGGCCTTATGTGGATCCATGCCTAACACTGGGCATCATTTTGTAGTCATACCAAAGAGTTCCACAATGGCCCGAAATAGAGTAAAATAAAGGTTTATTTATTTGGGGATAAACTCACAGTAGGGTAGTGATCTGCAATCATCTGCATGCAATAGGAAATGGAAACACAAGCAGCAAAGAGGGCCATGAATGCTTTTTGCCTGCCTTCATAGTACATGAGATCACGCCCAAAGTGGGCTGGTAACTTAAAGGCTATTATTGGTTGAAGGAGTTGCCACAACAAATATATATTTCAATACTTTTTATCATGTTTAATATATTTATTAAATACATTTAAATTATAAATAAAACATGTTATAAATACTACGTATAAGGTTTTTAAATGGAATAAAAATTTCTGTGAAGAATATTTATTATCTGTTATTAGTTACTGTATTAAATATATTAGATTTATATTTAAATGAATATATAAATAAACCATTATATAATATGAATTATACATAAATATTTAAAGTGGCAACAATAATACTTAGAAGAATGTACCAAAAGTAATTTGTGTATCCATCACTAGTAGGAATACAGAATTCATGCACATTAAGGGAAAACAATATACCAATTGCCAGAATAACTAAATATTTAGTAACATTATGATCTATCAATTGCTTTTCTCAGTACATACTACAGATAAATTAAGAAATGTTTATGTATAAAACAATATATAAATGTTATGGAAGTTTTGTTAAAAATGAATATAATTTGAAGACATCCTAGCTTTTGTTCAATGTGTAAATGATTTTGAAAAGACATTCCTATGTTCTGTAAAATTTTATGTAACATCAAAAATCCCCACAATTGATATAGATTATGTTCTAAGTTAATTCTTAGAGAAAGTGGGAAGCAGACTGCAACACATGGGAACAGGAGACCACTTCCTATGTATAACCCCAGTAGCACAGACAATAAGAGCAACAATGAATAATTGGGACCTCCTGAAGCTGAGAAGCTTCTGTAAAGCAAAGGACACTGTCGTTAAGGCAAAAAGGCATCCTACTGAATGGGAGAAGATCTTTACCAACTCCATATCGGACAAAGGTCTGATCTCCAAAATATATAAAGAACTCAAGAAACTAGGCATTAAAATGTTAATTAACCTATTAAAAAATGGGGTACTGAACTGAACAGAGAATTCTCAACAGAAGAAGTTCAAATGGCCAAAAGACACTTAAGGTCATGTTCAACTTCCTTAGCGATCAGGCAAATACAAATCAAACCAACTTTGAGATACCATCTTACACCTGTCAGAATGGCTAAAATCAAAAACACCAATGATAGCCTATGCTGGAGAGGATGTGGAGTAAGGTGAACACTCATCCATTGCTGGTGGGAATGCAAACTTGTGCAATCACTTTGGAAATCAGTGTGGTGGTTTCTCAGGAAATTGGGAATCAACCTACCTAGGATCCAGCAATACCACCCTTGGGAATATACCCAAGAGATGCCCAATCATACTACAAAAGCATTTGTCAAACTGTGTTCATAGCAGCATTATTAGTAATAGCCAGAACCTGGAAACCTAGATGCCCCTCAATGGAAGAGTGGATAAAGAAAGTATGGAATATATACACATTAGAGTACTACTCAGCGGTAAAAAACAATGACACCTTGAATTTTGCATGCAAATGAAAACACTATCCTGAGTGAGATAACCCAGACCCCAAAAGATGATTATGGTATGTACTCACTCATATAGTGGACTCTAGACACAAACAAAGACATTAAGCCTACAGTTCACAAGCCTAGAGAAGCCAAAGAGCAAGATGAACCCAAAGAAAAACATATATAGATCCTCCTGGAAACTGGAAGCAAACAAGATTTCCGGGCAAAAGTTGGGAGCATGGGGGTGGGGGTAGGGGTGGGGATGGGGTTGGCGGAAGGGGAGAAGGGAGAGAAAAGGGAGAAGGGAAGGATTGGGGAGAGCTTGGGGGAGTGGGAGGGTGGAGATGGAGGAAGGACGGATATAGGAGCAGGGAAGAAGATATCTTAATAAAGGGAGCCATTTTAGGGTTGGCAAGAGACTTGGCTCTAGAGGGGATCCCAGGTGTCCACAGAGATGTCCCCAGCTAGGTCCTAGGGCAGCAGAGGAAAGGTGCCTGAACTGGCCTTGCCCCACTATCACACTGATGATTATCTCGACTATCACCATAGAACGTTTGTCCGGCAATGGATGGAGATAGAGACCCACATCAGAGCAATGGACTGAGCTCCCAAGGTCCAGTTGAAGAGCAAAAGGAGGGAGAAGATGAACAAGGAAACCAGGACCACGAGTGGTTGGTCCACCCACTGAGGCAGTGTGCCTGATCTAATGGGAGCTCACCAAATCTAGCTGGACTGGGACTGAATGAACATGTGATCAAACCAGACTCTCTGAATGTGGCTGACAATTGGAACTGACTGAGAAGCCATTGATAATGGCCTTGGGACTTATTTCTATGCATATACTGGCTTTTTGTGACCCCAGTCTATTTGGATGCATACCTTCCTAGGCCTGGATGGAGAGGGGAGGGCCTTGGACTCCCCACAGGGCAGGGTACCCTGCCCTCTCTTAAGGATGGAGGGGGAGGGAGGAGGGAGAGCGGGAGGGGAATGAGAGGAGGGGAGGAAGTAGAAATTTTTGAATGGAAAAAAATAAATAAATATACAAAAAAAGAAATATAATGAAGAAAAACAATATGAAAGTTCCTATACTGATGGCTTATATTTATATAACATTAATGAAGTATCAAAATTGAAGAAGATAGATAACAAGAAAATAGAGAGACAAATATATACTCAAACATATAAGTATACATGCAGACACACATTATAATGGCATGATTCTTTGAAGAAAAAACTTCATATAATAAAAGTTCAATTAATTTCAATTATGGTGATGTTTTATTAAACATAATGTGTATAACTCTAAAAGTGTCTAAAAGTTGAAAATGTATGCAAAGTGTTGACTATTGTATATTCTTGGGAAAATGAAATATATTTTAAATATAGGGTTATGGGATATTATGAGGTAAAAGGAATTGATCTTCACTAAAAAGACAATATTTGGAAGGACATTTAAAGCTATGCGAATTTATTTAATTGACAGTAGTGAGTTCTTTGGTGTGCCATTTTCTTCAATAGTGTACTTACTTCCGTTGTACAATTCCAAACCATGATCACTCAGGGAGCATTCATGAAACACAATGAATCACAAATGAAAACCAAAGCCATGAGAAAGAACACTGGACTTATAGGAGGAGGTGAGATTAACAGGCATGGGGAAGGAGAATGGGAGTGTGGTACAGGAGTAATCAGATTGCATCATATACATGTAACAAATTGCAAAGAACAAACTTAACCGAAGTCTGTTTTTTTCAAAGAGCTAGTGAATCACTTATTCACTACGTGACATTGGGTATTTCATAGAACCTTTCCTCTGTTTCTTCATTTGTGAGTGAGAAAAATAACCACTTCTGTAACTAAGGAAATTGTGAGAAATGTGTTTATGAATAATACATGTGGAAGGAAGTCAGAACGGTCAGAACACGGGCTGTGTAAATCTTAATTACTATGATGATAAATTAGGTTCCTTTTCCCTTGGATATTTGACTCTCATTAAGGATGTGTGTGGTGACTGCATAGGTCTCTTTTGTACGAGGTAATCTATAATACCCAACATTGTTTCTGAGTAAACTTGTCCAATAAAATTGGTAAAATCACTTTCAAGCTTTTGGATGAGTACATGGTTTCTGCAGAAATAGGTCTTTCAAAATTTGTTTCATTTTTAAGGATATTTTACAGTAATCCAGATTTAACTTCCTGACTTTGTATATTCTAAAAATAGGAGCTACATATTCAAGTAAAGGTGAGCTGACTTTCTACTTCCCCTCATTACACTATTTCAGCATGAATGGTCCTCCATGCATTTCCCTGTTTCCTAATTCAACACCTAATACAGCTCCCAGGGATCACACAGTCACCAAAATCTCATTCTCTTTCTAAATACTCAGTGTTTCCTAGGGCTAACAAGTCTATTAGTCTGGAGGCTCTGACTCCATGTGACATGCTGCTGCTTTCCAACCAGCTGTCACATCTGGTCACTCAGGTGACTCCCATCCAGCTTAGCCAAGCACAGGAGTAAGCCCTGCATACTTCTGCTTGGTTTTCATTTTTCTCAGATCATTACTTTATTTGACAAATACCTACTGAGCTACTATGGTGGGTCAGGTGAATCTCCAATGTAGTATAAAAATAAGCCCAAATAGCCTACCTGAAGATAATTTTATTTACCTGTGAATATCTGATAAAAATCTGCACACAAAGAGATTTAACCAGCACAAAATCTTAAGTAGCGAACATGCTCAGAGAAGGATGTAAAACACCCGTAAGAAGGAGCCACAAAATCTATGTGGGAGAACATAATGCTTTCAGACAGTGATAGGTAAACATTGGTGTCAATTCCAAAATTTCTCTGAAATAGTTTGTGGAAGATTCATTATCAAAACAACAACAGAGTAATTAATGTAAGAAAGTATGGTTACAAAATGCAGTTATATGTTTTGGGAGATACAGTATCTAAGAAATGTCAGTTACCTCCAAAGCAAATATTCTTGTATTTTCAGGTGAAAACATTGTGAGTCAACAAGTTTATCAAAAATGCAAATGAAGTAGACTATGAAGCACAGGATACTTAAACACTTAAAATGCTGGAGAGACCGCTAAAACATCTAAACACAATTATATTCTTTAAAATACTAGCAATTTCTTATAAAAATTAATACAAGTTATAATAATTTAAATAAAACAAGGAAAAGTATATGACCCTAGTTTGCAGAAAAGCTTCAGGTAAGTTTACCAAAGAATTGTTTTCCTATTATTAAAATGTTTGCAAGCATACATTATATAGAACTATAGAAATATGTAATTACAGTCCAAACATAATCACCATTATTATATGAAAATAGATAAAACAGACTGAAACCAATGTCATAAAATTGCCTTTAGAGGAAAAATAATTCCCCCTATGATTCATTTAGAGTCTGTCTTAGCGTTTCTATCATTGTGACTAAACAACATCACTAAACAGCAAGTTTGGAAGGAAAGGGTTATTTGGCTTACATTTCCACATTGTTGCTCATCTCTAAAGGAAGTCAAGACAGGAACTCAAACAGGGCAGAAACCTGGAGGCTCTGGCTGATGCAGAGGCCATGTAGGGGTGTTGCCTACTGGCTTGCTTCCTCTGGCTTGCTCAGTCTACTTCCTATAGAAAGCAGGACCATCAGTTCAGGAATGCCACCACCCACCATTGAGTGGTGAGCCTCCCCATTGATCACTAATTGAGAAAATGCCTTATAGCTGGATCTCAAGTGGGCAATTCCTTAGCTGAGGCTCCTTCCTCTGATGACTACAGCTTGAGTAAGTTTGACACACAAAATCAGCCAGTAAAGAGTTGCTCTGGATATGGAGAGAAATTTGATATTACAAATGAGTAATGTGAAAAATGCCAGATGAAATAAATACTGATTAATCAAAGATCCCTTCAAAATTTAAAAATAAATGTCCTTAAATATGTGCCTCATATGGAAATGAAAGGAAATGTTTATTAAATTTGCAGTACTTCTTTGATCTTGTTTGAGATTTCTGTGCATACAACTCATTCTTTAAACCAAGACCAGATAATTTGTGGTAGAGTTTATGGGACTTATATCAGTGCCATGCATCACCACCACATCTAGCTGGCTGATGCTGAGATGTATCTCTCTGCCTATCTATCATCTACCTCTCTGCCTATCTATGTATCATCTATCGCTCTGCCTATTTATCTATCATCTACCTGTTATATATGTGTGTGTGTGTTTATTATGAATGCGATGTCACATATATCACAGCCTATTTGTGCTGTCCTCATATGCAAGTATTTGGTGGTGATTACTTAAAATTATGTCACAGTCTTACAGAAATCTGATTTCTCCATGACTCACCATGTACACGTCCCACATGGTGGAAGGAATGAGCTGCCTTCTGCAAATTGTTTTCTAGCCTCCATGTGCATGTAGTGGCAATTGTCTGCACTCACACATCCACACTCACACCCACACACACTCACCTCATATGCGTTATTTAAATAAGGAAGGAAGGAAAAAAGGACGAAAAAACCAAACTCGAACAGTCTTTAGAGTTAATGTCAATTTTAAATTAAGCATATGCTTACAGTAATTTCAGTCCTTTTCTTGACACATTTATTCTGTAAAAAAAGTAAAATAATTTGGAAATATTGCCTTTCCTTAATTCAAAATAAATGGCTAAAAAAAGCTTAAGCATAGGTGTGATTGTGCATGTGTGTGTTTGACTATATAGATTTATTTTACTAGAATTTCAGAAGAAATAATTTCAGAAAAAGTTTTGGCAAACATAACGTTTTTCAATATTACAAACATCATAAATCTCAAAGGAAAACCTTGTCTGGCACAGAAGCACTAAAAAAACACCACATTGTTGGAATTAATGATACTCTATTATCATTAGATACTCTAAAGTAATGATACTCTAAAGTCGTTTACAGAGAATACTGGAGGAGAAAAATGAAAATAATACTGAAGAAATTCTAAAAGAACATCACATACAGCTAGCCAATTTGACTTCCATGAAATTAAAAACAAAACAGAAAGTGGCATCAGATCAAACCACTGCTTGGCTCAAGTATGTCAATGGGTGAACGCAGTGAGTGGTTTCTGGAGATGTTGGTGCTAAGACCGCATGCTTTGGTTGGGAAATAGCCACAGGGAAGGGAAGGAGGGAAACAGTGAAGCCGTGAGAACGCCTCATTGGGGTCTCTAAGCAACACTGGGAGGCATGCTGGTCTCAGTGCATGAGGTCTCAGTGACTGCTTAGAGCTCTGCTGATGTGTGGATGTTTTTGACGTTTGCAAACACTGACAGGTACATAGAAAATAAGCTTACCTCAGGAATCAGGTTAAACAATCATACAACACACTCTCATCAACGAGTGTGACAAGAATTAATCCCTTTTGTTAGTTTAGTTGAAACTAATAATTAGGTGAAAACATTAAAAACACAACCTTTTTATGTTTTCATTTGTAAAATCATCAAATATGTGTTAGACAGCATGTGACTTATGTGAAAACAAGTCTTTGTAGTTTTTTTCACCTACTCGCCCCACACCCCGCTCAGTGTCCTTTCCTCGTTGTTATCCCACGTACCTTCATATCCTTTCTCATCTCCTCACATTGGCTTTCATGGTAGTCTGAATAAGAATGGCTCCCATAGGCTTGTATATTTGAATTCTTAGTCAACAGAGAGAGTCACTATTTGAGAGGAGGTCTGCCCTTCTTAGAATAAGTGTGGCCTTGCTAGTGGAAGTATGTCACGGGGTGGATTTGAGGCTTCAAAGCCCAGGCCAGGCTCATTTTCCTCACGATGTAGAGCTCTCAGCTGCTTCTCCAGCACCACGTCCGCCTGCTACCATGCTCTCTGCCATGATGACAATGAACCTAGCCACTGACACTGCAACCAAGTTTCTGAGGAAAATCTAATTTCCTTGAACTTAGTTGGAAAACTTAATGGGAAATGTGATAAAGCTTAATTATGTATTCTTGACCTTTATATGCTATTATTATTATTAATGAAAAAACAATATGCGTTAAGTACAAGGTGTTCTCCAAGTCCATCAATGACAGCATGGTCATTACCAGATAGCTCTGTTTTTCATTGCTTTAGACTACTCATGCCACATCCTAATTGTTGTTTGAAGTGTTTTATTTAAATTGTCATCAAAAATTTCTTAGGGAAAAAACACTGATTAAAGTGAATTAAGCATAAAAACTAATCAAATACTGAAATTTTCATGAACCTTTTCATTAGATGTTGCAATGAAGTGCCAGTTCAAAGACCTTTGTGCTTGATGAGTATTATCATTTGGAAGCAGTATAGAAAGGCAGGAAAAATCCTGGGTACAAGAGAGAGGGAAAGGAACTCCTTGTCCTAGAATCTGGTTGGTACCTTGCCAGTCACAAGTGCTCCAGCACAGTTACAAGCTGCTGGAGACAAGTTTTGCTTCCCAGCCAAGAACCTGTGATTTCTTATACCCCTTTGAGATGTAACTTGAGAGCCACTAAAGGAGTACGTATGGCTAATTTCAAAGTCAAACCATTCTTTACTCTTCCTTAAGGAGCCCATGCTCTTACTTTGCCCACCCTACTTCCCCTGTTCTTCCTTTTGAAGCACATACTCCCACTTTCGTCTGTATTCTTTTCTTCTGGGCACCTCTTTTCTCTTACCTTTTAGACTACACCTTCCCAGTGAGAACGTCCTACAGAGGACATGTGGGGACTTTAAAGAAAGGGGAGTTGACAGCTGATGCCCACAGATGGAGCAAGCTCAGTCCATCTTCTCTCCTTTCTGAAAACTTCACAGATTACTCTGGAAGTCATAGAAATGGAGAAACAAAGCTGTAGTTTCATGATAATTATCTGTAAGGCTTTCAGTCAGATTTTGGAGACTTTACCAGCAAGAACTTCTTGGGCTTCATTTAAATAAAAGGGAACAAAATACTTCCTGCTCAGACACTTCTTGGGGAGCAGAAATTCAATTAAAGTAGATTTTAATAGGTTGTACAGATACAGGTGTGTTTTCATCCATTGTAATTATTTGGGATATTCTCTCCTGAAAGAATTTCGGATTTTGTAGATATGATAGTTTAACAGATAATACCTGTGCTGTCATTTATGGGCTTAGTGATAACCTTTTACTTAGACATATTGTTTTGTCATTAATAATAATATCATAATGAAAGTCAAGAATGCAAACCACAGCTTTACCATATTCCCATGAAGTTTTCTAAATAAACTCAAGGAAATCTGATTTTTACTCAGAAAGTGAGTGAATTTTGAACACTTCTACATTTTAAAACTAAACTTTAAATTTATATATAACCTAGATATTTTACAAATGGTACCGCACTGCAAAATTTCCTTTTAAATGTGTCTTAGAGTTTCTTTTGCTAAAATGGAACTTCATAACCCAATGGTAAATTGGGAAGGAAAGGGTTTATTTGGCTTACACCTCCACATTGCTGTTCATTAATTACTAAAGGACTCAGGACAGGAAAGCAGGGCAGAAACTTGGAGGCAGGAGCTGGTGCAGAGACCATGGCGGGGAGCTGCTTACTGGTTTGCTTTCCCTAGCATGCTCAGTCTGCTTTCTTATAGATTCCAGGAGCACCCACTCAGGGATGGCATCACCAGGGGCTGGGCCCTCTGCCATTGATCCTATTGAGAAAATGCCTTACAGCTGGATCTCATTCAAGTATTTCCTCAACTCAGGCCCATTCCTAGCTGATAAGTCCAGTGTGTGTCGAGTTGACACAGAAACCTAAACAATACAAAATGCTCAACCTCTAAGGCACTAGTTAACACCTCCCTCCATGGCACATAGCTCCAGAGTGCAAAGTCTTGAAATAGAAGGGCAATGCAAAGAAAGGAAAACTGTTTTGCTTTCTAAAGTTTGTTTTCCCCTCTGCATTTCATTCAGACATGTGCTGTGTTTGAGTGAGTGTGCCCGTCATAAATTGGTGACAGCTTGTCACTGCTTTTTGGAATGCCCAGTGTTCATGTTAACTGTGTTCCTGTCTCTCTCTGCCTTCTGTGGTAGTGTTATGTGTCTCAGTTCCACATATACTGCTGTCTCCTAACTAAGGCTTCTGATGATGGAAATGGGAGAGTCAAACAGAGACTAAAGAACTCTCCTCCCTTAGCCAAGCAGTGTTCATTCATATGTAGCAAGCCACCAAGGGCTGTGGAGTACTGATTGCTGTACTTTGGATTCAGAATAGTATCTTTAAAGTGATGTATCTTTGGTCAAGCCACTCCTGACCATTTCTTCTTACTCTGCTGTTTCCCTCCATTTACTATGTACATTCCATCACAACCTGCTTTAAAGTCCTGACATGTTTACATAATCTGCTCATAGACTGAGTCTGGTGGGACGAGCCTATAATCCCAGTTCTTCAAAGATGAAAGTTTCTCAGCGAGGGCTTTGTGAGTTTTGTCTCACTAAAATAGTTTTTTGAATTCCTATTTTTTTTAACCTTTGACTGGTTTCAGTCGAAGGATTTCTGAAGCAATTTGCATCTGCTGTGGGTGCTGTGACTTAGTGCATTCCCTCTGGTGAGGCACTCCCTCCTTCACAGTCACCGTCCAAGAGTGACCCTTAGGTGCAGGAAACAGTAGCCTAATGATTCACTGTAAACAAACTGAGTGGCTTCATATCATGCTCTGGAAACATTTACCTAGGCATGGTGAGCATGGCACACATTTGCCATCCAGGTACTTGAGCCTGAGTCAGGAGGATCACGAGTTCAAGGACTGACTGAAAAGCAAGACTAGAACAAACTACTACCAATCATTTTTTTCTTTACATTTGACTCAGTAAAACCCCGTTAAAGTAGCTAAGCTGGATGCTGGGCACTAAGAGCTTTCTTCATTTTTGTTCTTGAACATGCTTCCCCTTTCCTTAGGAAAGCAATATTTTTTTCAGTGAAGAATGAAAAGCCTAGTAATCTTAAAACCTGTGAATTTATATTATTTTTACATTTCTTTTAAGGTCAAAGTATATTTTTAATATTTATTTTGCTAGACTCTTTGTAATCTGAGTATGAGTCTGTTCATACTCTCTACCGACTCCCACCCCTCCCGTTTCTCATCTGTCAAGTAACCAAACACAGGCCCAAGTCCACCCACATGGCACAGAGTTCTCTTTAGCTTTTGCACCTGTTGTTTGCAGTTGTTGCTTTTGTTGTTGTTGTTCTTCATCTCTTTGTGTTAAAGCAATAGCAGCTCCCAGAGAAATGGCAGTGGCCTCAAGACACCTTTCCTCCAGTGTCTCCTTTAGGGATACATTTAGAGAGAGTTGTTACTCTCACATATGACACTTTGACATTTTACTGCTAAGTCATAATACAGCCATAAGACTAGGAAACAAATACTATTAAAATTAACAAAATTCCTTTTATGAAGCATTCCAACAATGTCTTTATAACAAAAATTTCAAGGCAAAACTACTTTGTATATCAGTTTTCATGTACTCCATTCATTTCCACTAAGAGGAGTCATCATAAACTTTTAAGAGTTTTTCACCTCCTGAACGTGAAACCCTAGACTCTCCTCTGATTTACATCCTATCTAGTGTGTTAATGTGATCACTGAAGGCTTAGATAACATATTGAATCCTGACATGAAGTGGTAGATGCACTGCTCATGCAGTTTCCTGGCCATGTTTAGCAGCTTCCACCTTTTTTAATATACAGCCTCTCTACATCTCTTCACAAATTTTGAATGATCCATTCTACTTTAAAGAATCTACATTGAAATGATCCAGTCTACTTAAATTGCTTTTCAGCAGTATGTGACAAATGCCACAAAAGCAGTATGGGTTCACTGTTTCATTGTCATCATCCCTACATCTCATAAACAGAGTAAATTATGAAAAAGCAGGCATAGAATGGTGACAGCAGGAAAAGTGAATTACCTAAAGTATAATGCACACACCCTCATGGAACTCAACAATCACATCAACAGGGATTGAAATATCAGAGGAAGTCGCACACAGTGTTCTTCCTGGCATCACATGTTCAGTGTGCCTTTGCAGACAGAAGTCTCTTGATCTTTCCTGATATTTATCTCAGCTTCCTGAGACTCAAGTTTTGAGAAGCTTCTCACAAAATATCACTGCAGAGACCTTATTGCTGTTTTTTTTTTCAATAACACAGGAGGAAAACGCCCCTCCACATATCCAATACTGATCGACTTTGCCACATAGTTGGTTGTTGACTTTAATGTGTGGGCATTCTTGTATTCTTTTTATAGTTGATCCTCAATAGGTGACTTGTTTGCGAGACACCAGTTTCAAACCATATGTGTTAAAGGTCTAAGTTGGCAGACATTCTTTCCATATGACCTCTAACTGCACTGCTATGGCAGTGTAAACATTCCACTGTGTTCATCTATTTGTCTTCAAGGAATTTTCTTGAAAGCCTAAATATGTGATCATATTTTGTTTTATTTTTTATTTATTCTTCTCTCATATAGTACATGCTAACTACAACCTCCTCTCTCTCCCAGATCTACTGCCCCTCTATTTCCCATCAGAAAAGAGCAGGCCTCCCAGAGACATCAACTGAACATGACATAACAAGATACAATAAGAGTAGGCACAAACCATCATATCAAGGCTGGATGAGGCAAGCCAGTAGGAGGAAAAGAATACCAAGAAGTTAAAGAATCAGAGAAACCCCACTACCACCAATAGGAGTCCCACAGAAACCCCAAGTGAAACAGCTACAGTGTGTATGCAGAGGACCTGGATCAGACCCATACAGGGTCCATGATTGTCACCTCAGTCTCGGGGAGCCCCATGGGCTCAGCTTTTAGTTGATTCTGTAGGCAATGTGCTCCTGGTGTCCTTGGCCCCTCAGGTTCCTACACACTTCCCCCACCGCTTCTATAGGGATCTCTGAGCTCTGCCTAATGTTTCATTGTGGGTTTCATGTGAAAATAGGTAATAATTTGATCATATTTTTGAATGTCTGGTTTGTTCTGGAGGCTATTCTGCTATTGGCCTTTCAAGTCACCAACAGTAAATACCTTTGCATATTGATGGATAATTTCTGACCTTACACTCTGATACACAATGCCTTGAGTGATACCTTTACCTGGGTTACTTGCTATGCATTGCTGTTTAGGGGGAGTCAGTTCTTTCCCTCTACCACGTGGGATCCTGGGATTGAAACCAGGTTGTTAAGCTTGGTGATAAATCCCACTACCCAGTGAACCGCCTAAATAGCCCATGTCCCTTATAATATATCAGATGAATTCTTAGAAACATGATGCCTTAGTGTGCTTCTGTTTCTGTGATAAACATCGTGACCAAAATCATTGACAAAAAAAGGGTTACTTTGCTTACATTTACCAATTATAGTCCATCATTGAAGGAATGCAGAGCAGGAACCACAGAGGGATGCAGCTTTCTGACCTGCTTTCCATGGTTTGCCCAACACGCTTTATTATTATTATTATTGTTATTATTATTATTATTGAGATCAGATTTCTCTGTGTAACAGCCCTGGTTGTCCTGAGTCTCGCTCTGTAGACCAGGCTGGCCTCAAACTCACAGAGATCCACTGTTGTAAGGAGAGCAGGGCCCTTTGTTCTGTTGTAGGAGAGAGGGCCTTCTTTTGGTCCCGGATGCCCGGCTAGCTTACACCCGAAATAACCACAGAGAAACTGTATTCATTTAAACACTGCCTGGCCCATTGTCTCTAGCCTCTTATTGACTAACTCTCACATCTTGATTTAACCAATTTCTGATAATCTGTATGTCACCACGAGGTCGTGGCTTACCAGAAAAGATTCAGCAGGTCTGACCTGGCAGCTCCATGGCGGCTCTCTCACTCTCTGCTTCCTTCCTCCCAGAATTCAGTTCTATCTTCTCCACCTACCTAAGTTCTGCCCTATCAGGCCAAGCAGTTTCTTTATTGATTAACCAATGAAAGCAACACATAAACAGAAGGACCTCCTACACCATTTCCCCTTTTCTGTTTCAACAAAAAGGAAAGCTTTAACTTTAACATAGTAAAATTACATATAACAAAAGTTATCAAGCAAGAATTACAGTTACAATTTTATGTCTATTTTATCTTTTATCATAACTAAGGAAAACTGTAACTATCTATCTATTCTTCAACTCCGTCAAAGACTCCAGAAGGATATAATATTACCTAAGTAAACAGAAAGTGCATTGTAAGCAACTTCCAAAACTCTAGAAATGACAGAGACATCTTGCTGCTGGACAGTCACTCAAAGTTCTTTTTTACCATTGGGGCATCCATCTTCAGCCTACAGGCCCATAGTATCCAGCAGACTTTTCCATGAAGCAGGAAATTTCAGACAGTTCAGTCACTTTTTTCTGTATCCTGTAGAATGTCTTACAGACTCTTTCATGAAACAGGAACCCCAAAGGATCATCTTACCTTTAGGCAAGTTCAGCAGTCATCTCTCTGTGGGTTATTCATGTCCATTTTATGCATTAGTCCAGGAAAGAGCAGTTTCTTGCCCAAATGGCTAACCAACTTCATAAGGAGCCTCTTCAATGCCCATCTTCCTCTTGAAGTAGAAGTAGATTGGTGCTACCAGGAGCAGACGTGTCTCATTGTCATGAAAAGCCCTAAGTTATTAAAACATTTTAAATGCTATATTCTGTAGTCTTTGAAAGATACAGTGAAAAGTCTCTCTGTACTTAGCTCCTTCACAGTCAAAAAATTTAAAGAAAATTCAATAATATACAGAATCCAGACTCTGTGAATTTTCCATTTTTATGTGGCTTATTTTTACTCTCTTAATGAAAGACCCCCAACCCTAAAAATTAAAGTTACCCATATAGGAAGGCACTGGGAAAATACAGAATGTGATAAATAAGTTTTGTCCGTTACTTGAACCCTAGTTAGTTCCTCTATCTCCCACCCACCAGGAAACCAACAAGTTGCCAAAACAGGTTGCAGTTGGAGCACTCAGTTAAGAAAAACATGTTTTGTACAGACTTGTGTTTTTCTTAGAATAGACTGGGACTATGTTAATTTTGCCCTTGTTGTAACCCTGGTTCAATAGTCTAGAGCAATCCTGGATGTACTCGTACCCCATATGATAATTCATGTTAAACTTGTGGGTTTTGCCTATAAAAACTTGTTTGCTATGATGTTCGGTGTACTCAGTCTCCCAAGGGCTATAGCAGCCGGTTGTACAATTAAGGAATAAAACTTCTTGCTTGTTGCATCTGACGGTCTGGTTATTGAGTCTGGGGGCACTCCATTGGAGACCTCTGCCGCGAGGGTCTTTCATTGCTTTACTCTGTCTCTTTAAAGACTTTACCCTTTTTTTAAGCATTAACTTTATTTTATGACTCTCTATATTCTTTTTTACCTCTCTCAAGTCTATGTTCATTTATCCAACACTGTGACTCATTTAGAGGTCTTTTATGTCTGAATCTGTCCTTATTGCATTGGCTTTATGTCTGAATTGAATTACTTTATGTCTGAATCTGTCCTTATTGCTCTACTGTCTTGAAGAGCTTTAAAAATGCTAAGCAGCTTGGTTGCAGCTGCTCTGGATATTGGCTCCACCTCTCTCCAATTTCAAAATGATGGACATACCATTTCTGCTAGCTCTGGGGCCGCCAGATAGGAGCCGCACTCAGCACTTTAACTCAGGGAATGAGTGTGCAGCACAAACTTTTTTTATCTGAGTTACAGCCAAATCTGCCTCGCAGAGCACTGCACAGCCTGGAAACATCTCTGTGTATGGCGGCGGGAATCCACTGTGCTCTCCCACCTGTCCAAGCCTGGTAGACTGCATCCCTCTGTCTGCCCAGGCAGGAAGAGCCAAGCCACGGGCATGGTCTCAGCTACTCTCCTCCCAACCCCGAGTGGGCACACAAACACCCAGGCCCACAAATGCTCCATAGCCGGAGTTTGCACCGGCAGCAGGGCCCAGGAAGCCTCGTTTTAAAATGGTGTAGCTTTTTTCTGCTGCTATTGCTGAGTCAGGAAAATCTCTCTGCAGCATGCCACCAGCAAACAGCAAAAAGCTGTGTTAAACTGTGTGTGTGTGTGTGTGTGTGTGTGTGTGTGTGTGTGTGTGTGTCTAGAATTTCTTTTCAAGCCCTCTCAGATTTTACGTGGCGTTAGTTAACCACATTGGGCCGCCAATCCACCAGTCTCTACCTACTGAGTGCTGGGATTAAAGGCATGTGCCACCACCTCCAGACTCAGTTTGCTTTCTTAAGCATCCCCAAATACCCGCTCATAGAAGACACTGCCCACAGTGTGTTAGGCCCTCCCACATCAGAAATCAGAAAGCTCCATAGAAATGCTTACAAGTCAATATGTTAGTAGCAAGTCTTCAAATAAGTACTATCTTCCTAGCTGACTAGTTTTGTGTCAAGATAACAAAAAAAATAACCTGGACACATAATTTGTCTCAATAAAGGAAAATTTTCACAATTAGTAACTTTTACTAGGTTCTAGGATATTCTTTTGATAATGACATTAATATTATTTCATTCCATCTTTCAGTGTGATTCTTTTGGACTGTCCAGACTTAGGTAGTTAATCATTAGAATGTTTTAAAATTTGATAGCTTTTCAGAACAATGTGCACATCAGGATTATACAGACACATTCTTTACTAATGTACGTATTGGAAAGTACATACTTTTAGCATAGAATCAAGTAAGTGCTTACAATCTAAATATACCAAGGAAATTAACACAGAAACACTATAGGTTTCCCTCTTATTTATTTTTAAAATATTCCACCATCTAATCATAATTTATATAATCAAAATTTATAAAATTTTATTAAGTAAGCCTAGTTGTTTTGAAGCTAGAAGTCAAGAGGAATGCTAATTAGTTTCAAGACATTTTGAACACTTTGTGGACAGTGATGTGTTCCCAAGATCTATCCTTCATGTGGAAATGTTTCTGAAAATCATTCAACCTACTCCCAGGGCTGGAGTTATTTTTTCTTATATGCTGAATCTGGAAACCAAGCACAATATTCATTTTGTCTAAAAGGCTCTGATTTAGCGGAATTCCACTCTTCAGAGTCTTCAATTGTGCTAACTATACACTTGGAGTGCTAACTCTCAGGTACCTGTAGATTAAAAAAAAGATGCTATCCGCAGCAGTCCCAAGCAACGTGAAGCATTATATTCAACCTATTGGTCAACTTAGGTTTGCACAAATACTATTGTTCCTCTTCAATATGTTGTCAGTAATATCTGCTTACAAACTTAAAACCATGTTCAGTTGAAATTTTTACTTGAGATTGTTTTGATTTTTTAAAAGGTATTTCTAAACATCTGATTTGATTTTTTTTAAGGTCTCTGAGGTATCCTTCTTTGTTTGACACACAGCTTCCAAACGTTACCAAGGAATGTAGAAAGAATATAAAGGAAACATATAGAAAAGATGACATTTGTTGGTGGATAAAGTTGAATCTCTCTGTCTAGTTTATTTCCACAGCCATTGAAGTAGAAGTGGAGGAGTGCAAATTTCCCCTTATAATACAGAAGTATTGTATAGGGGATCCCTGTTCCAGAAAAGGAGGGGGTGTCATTTGCTCACTGACCCCCATGCATCACTTCTAAAGCCTCTTCCGGCAATGACAGTGTTTCTATTGTGTAAGCTCAAGCAAAGAAAACCAAATCACCTTCCTGCTAATAGGAGTCAGCAATGCAGCAACTGTAATACTGACCACTGATACATCTTACATACACAAACAGCATCAGGAAAAGTTGTGATTTTAAGAGCTTCTGAGAAATTTCAGAATCTGGTATAGACATTATAGGCAATTTCTTTATAAATTTCCAGGAGACATGATCACTTGACTACTACAAGAGTTGTGAATCTTCAGAAAATTGACTGAATGAATGAGGCAGCCATTTCCATATTAGAAGAAAACAATATTAGAAACTTTGAGAAGTAGGCACTTCCTCATTTGCTTTTTTTTGGTAAATAATTATGGTAACATAAAATCAACACAAGTCAAAAGTTTCCTTTGGAAAGATGAGTTCTTTGTTTTCTTGAAAGGCTACCAAATTAAAACACAGTTAACCTTTCATTGAACTCTAATTAAAAGATCAAGATCAATGTAGCTTTAAACAAAGATAAATCTTATAAATCTTCTGTGGTTCTTTATTTATAATAAGAAAACCTACCAAAGATAATTAAAGTCTTATCTAAAATATCTTTAATTGCATCTGAGATCTTAAATAATCTGAGATATAGCTTCCTACAGCCAAGCATACACACACGAGCATACGCAGGCACATGAACACGTGCACACACACACATATACACACACACATACAAGAATGTGAATGCCACACACAGTCAAACACACAGATGCAACTACATGAAACTACACACACCCACATTGACACAGACACATACATGACATGCATGAACACACACACATGTAATCACTAACAGGCATGCTCGTAGACACATGCTCAGACAAATACACAGTTGCACACATGTAGCTACACAAACATACATACACACCAGGCTCAAGCACATTTCTGTCGCTCCTTGCTTGGTAGAATGTAGATTATCACACTCAACTGATAGGAGCCTCCAAATTACAAGACTTAAAATGAAACTATGAATCATCATACAATTGGGAAATTAAAAAAAACTATGGAATCTCAGTGGAGTGGGAATTAACTAGAGAAGAGTTCACAAACTGAAGTCTCTTTCCTTTTCTTCCTTTCTTCCTTTTTTGTTTTCTGGAAGGAAAGAAGTTAGCTTCAGCAGCCTGAATTTAAATCCTTGACTTCACAATTGATCCACTTTAGTGACTTAGTGGGAACCCCAAAACCACAAGTATGGAGTGAGCAAATGTCAACACACATTTTTATACATTTTATTGATAAGCAAAGAGCTAGGTTGTTAGAACTATCTCAAAGAACCTAAATGGGCAGACAGTCTCACAAGTGGATTTGAAGTTTATGAATGCCAGGTTGCTAAGAAACTGGTACAGTCCAACAAAGGAAATAAAAATAAGTCTTTTGAAAACTCTTTTCCTTCTGACAGGAAATACTTGATCCTTCTTCAGTCACAGATTAACTAGTTAAACTATGACTTTATGGAGTTGTTAAAGAGAAAGTCAGTGGAAAATTCATCAGCTAAGATCTACAATAACACTAACTTAATTGACTTTCTGCCAAGAATTGGATCATTTCTAACATAAATTTTCATTAAGTGTTTGGCTATTGGAAATTATTTTTATTATTTTTATACAGAATTATTTTAAACAGTTTCTACTGTATTAACTTTCTTTTCAATATTAATTTTTAAAATTAATACACATACTGTTTTATTTTTGTCTTTTAGTCTTTCTTCTCCTAGGATTTACTGTAATGGCATGGTATATTGTCATGTGCATAAGACTCATGGTAATCTCTCATTATGCATAGAAAATCAATAGGATACGTGACTGATATGCAGACAATGAAATGGCAGGTGAGGGATATTTTTGCTGCAGCTAACACAACGTAAGAGTGTTGTCACTAAAGCTTAGACTCTACTTAATACAACTGAGTCTCACTTTAGTGTTCTGCCCACATCTTCAATAGGATTATTCTTCGAGTTTTGATAGTTAATTCTGCAAGAGAGGAAACTATAAATTTTATAAGCTATTATAATTTAAAATTTAATTTGCATTCAGAACAGCAGGAGAAACGTCCCAAGACATATTTATAGGTTAGGGCATCGTATAATGTCTGCCTATTAAAATTCATTTTTATCCTATGGATTGTAGGAATATATTTAGTACCCTCCTATCACAACAGTACTCAAGAAAAGATGTAGGAAGGTAGTACAAAAGCGTAGCGCAATGTATCATTTTAGAAGAACCATAACAATTAGACAAGAGAAGATTATGCAGGTGCTGTATTAGATGACTATTTGGAATTAAATGTTAGTAACAATTCCTCCAAATCTACTTACTACTGTTCACAAAAAAGCAGAAGCTTATGAGGTCATGATGTCAAAGAAACTGCTGGGTCACGAATTGCAGAGAAATGTCAAGTAAAGAATGCCGAAGTACAGGAAGTACAGGGCAGGATATGATGAGGTTTGTTTGATCTGTTCCTCTGTCTTGCCACATATCATTTCTGAATTCAAAGAAAGTTGGATGTATTGCAGCATAATCCTATCCCTATTTCATGTTCATTTTTGTGTTTATCATTATTATAAGTCTTTTAGTTTCTATATTTAAAATAAAATAAACTTTAAAACCAAGCAAGATAGTATAATATAAACCCGCCAATTTCACAATCTTCAGTGAGCATAGTAATCTGGTCAGCTGATTTCTTTTATTGAAATTTGTTATATATTCTATAGTTTTGTGGTTTTTTAAGATGGAGTTTCTCTGTAGCTTTGAAGCCTGTACTGGAACTAGCTCTTGTAGATCAGGCTGGCCTCAAACTCACAGAGATCCACCTGTCTCATTCTCCTGAAATCTGGGAATAAACGCGTGCACCACCACCGCCCAGCTCAAGTTTCTATCCCTTTATCACTCAACACTATCAAATATCTCTCAGCTATAATTTAGGTGTTAAGAAAGTTTTAAGTAATATATTAGAGGTTTGATTCATAGTTTTCTTTTTTCACTCACAATGTTATAAATAAAATTAAAACCATTCACATCTATGTCCACATGAAAAATAAAATCATAATGAAATGAGTCATTTGGGAGTTTTGGGGTGCAACTCAGTGGTTAAGTAGCTGACAGGAGGTGTGCTGTTCAGTCTTCAGAATCTATTGGTGTTCTCTTTAGTGTGTTTTTAAATAGCTTCCTAATGGTACACACATACAAATAGCAGTTTTCTTTAGAAATTATGCACAATGCTATTTCACTTTTCACACAAATGTATTTGCTATGTCAGTAGTATAATTGCTCTTTAGGAATTAGGATGTGAATGAAACAGAATAAAAGTCAATATTTTATGAAATTTATGGCCCACTGCAATGCACACAAACACAGAAACATTAACACATTTATGAATAGGATTGTATTACACATTAGCACTTTGAATTTAGAAAACATACTTTGTGATTCAGTGGGTAGAGGATAATCTGGAAGGATCAGAGATGATATCATAAAGAATGTGTATTTATGTTGTTTTACCTCTGTTACAGTGGCTACCCTTTAAACTACAACCAGACTGATAAGGCCTTAGCCCTGGGGGGACTTCTTTTCCCTCCAAGACATTAGCTAGGTTAATCCAGCTAAAGGTAGTTGTAACCAAATATTTCTAGTTATAAGAAAACTCAAGATTCAAAAGCTAGGGTAAAAACCACTGAGCTTAGAGTTAGAGTAGGAGCTGGTTAACTTTTTTGCTGGCTACGTGGAGACCACTCCCTTCCACACTGTCCCAACTAAAACAAAGGCACATACCCACGCATGCACACACCCACACATGCACACACCCACACCTGCACACACCAAGCTCTCCGTGCTACTTCCTATCAGCCAGTTGCTAACCTCGCTTCTCT
Source organism: Ondatra zibethicus (assembly GCA_004026605.1). NCBI lineage: Eukaryota > Metazoa > Chordata > Mammalia > Rodentia > Cricetidae > Ondatra > Ondatra zibethicus. The sequence continues at coordinate 31,264 of PVIU01018192.1, forward strand.
GAGCCCAGTTTAATTTTATTTAATTAATACAAGTAAAACACTTCTTTACATAGTTAAAAATACAGCATGAACAAATGGAACACACCTTTGCCTAGTTTAACAAATAGTCCACAACATATTTTTTAATTAAAACTTATTGTTTAGTAAGGATTATTGTTTAGTAAGGAAGTGGAGGAAGGAATCTTAAAGAGGTGAAATATAAAATGTAAGGATATCAACTCAGTACTTAAGAATCAGTGAGAAAATGCAAAACTCCATAGTAGCCTTCAAAACATTCTCCTTTGTAATAGGAGTAACTGTGAATTAGAATTTAACCAGCGTTCACTGAGGTCAGCCTAGTACAGGCGTGACTCCAGGAACTGTTTGGAAACAGACTCTTCATTATCATCTAGCATGACAGAGAAGTGGAGTAAAAGCATGGTTGAGACAGCGCCACCAGTGATCTCCACAGTCACCATACTGAACACACATACAAACATAATTCACTCATCAAACCACATTCATAAGAGTTAAAGAAATCAGGTAAGAAGCTATAATAGATACACAATAACTACATAATTCTCTTTTGTGTAATTAATTATAAACATGTGATTCTCACTCAATATGGAAAGACATCTGGTTAAGTAAGCAAATTGAGGCAGAATAAAGGACAAGAGAGGCACTGCTACCAGAATGAGTACTGAAACTAAGCCCAGATTCGCGTGATAATGACTACTGTAGTTTTCATACGGTAGGGGTTGTGTCTATCAGCATTCACTATCAGCAGTTCGTGCATAAACGTATCTAGGCCTTACTTTTATAGGCTAGAGGAGATAGATTAAAAGGATTAGCTCATAGAGGCTGAGTTAGGTAGTTTCATTTGTGGTGTGGAGACGGGAGTAAGAAAAGAGACTTCCTTTCTCATTGGATTGTTCGGTAGTAACTCAAACCATAGCCCTGTATGGAAAATTTCTTTGTTTGAAGACCCATAAGAGGGAAAAATAAAAGACTTGAAGTGAAGTTGAGGTTGGGGAACAAAGATACAGCTGCTAAGTGGGATGTTCAGCGCCATGTAGTATCCAGAACCCTCAGAACAAACAAAAATAGAAGAAAACGAAACTATTGTGGTTTTTCAAAATTAAATAAACTTAATGCTAGAGAGGCAGCTCTTGAAGCTTCAGTAAAGAACCTGTGTTTTGTATACAGCACCCACATGGCTAATAGAGTGGTTATCTGGCCCACAAATAACTGTAACTCTGTTTTCAGAGGATCCGATGCCCACTACTGACCTCTGAGGGCACCTGGCATTGCACTTGATGCACATACATGCATTCAGGCAAACCATTCAACGTCCATGCATTCTGTTGTCTCATTCTGTGTTTATAATTTTATTGTGACATTTAGGCAACATTTACATTTACCAACAAGTCTTAGGATTTCCAAGCAAATTCATCTGTTTCAAATATGCAGCTATGTGTTAGCATCACAGCAGCATGTGAAATAAGCGGGAGTGTTATCAAGCTGACAAAACAGAGTTTGTGTGACAGCATTACAGACTCACAGCTGATAAGAAAAGAGCAAAGAAAGAAATTGGCCGTCACCTCACTCTCGATCTAATTTGTGTCCATAATACTTAGGTTGCAAGAGTGTTTGCTGATAAACTTAGCAACAGTTTTTTAAAGCAACTCATTTCTGTGTCCCTCCTTTAGTCTGTCACACTTCGACAAAAACTTCCTTATAGCTACATGCATGGCATTATTTTACTGTGACGTCTTTCCCCCTTATGCTTGGGTATTATTTTCCCCTAGAGCTGAAGCACTTTGCAGATATTATCCAATTAAACCTCACAGATTTCGCTCTGAGGTAGATATAGAGTAATGGTTAATCATAATCCCTTCTAAATTTATATTTCCACAGAGAGCTGTGGTGGGCTTAGAAAAAGTGATAGCTTATAATTATCTTCCTTTCGTTTTAGGGGCAACATTCTCATACAGTGGGGCAGCCTCCATTAAATCTGTATAATAGCAATACAAAGGAAAATGTTCAGAAAATGGAATAACAATTTAAAAATATGAGCTTCAGTTCATACTGTGAGAACTAATTGGTATAGAGAACTTCAGCATTATTGCTTAATATCAGAGTAGATTTGTGCCATTTGCATGATATTTTCTGTTTCTATATTTTAATGAAAATATAGAAACATGCACACAACTCATGCTGAATCCATTCGATTTGTTAGAAAATTTGGTTCATAAGAAAATTAAAAATTGTAGTGCATTTATTCCCCATATCCTGAAAGAAGAGTTTGCCTTTGTAAATTTTATGTTCTCATAGTCATTTTGGGAATACATGGCCAATTATTTAACAGCAGGCATTGCAATAATGTTTTAATAATTTTCTTTGACAATTTTATTCATTTTTTGTCCATGTTCTTCTTCCCCACACCCCTAGCCACCAACTTCCATGTTCTTTCTCTTTCTTAAACTAACTGACTAACATGGAGCACAATTTGAATTAGCTAACTCTTGACATGGATCCTGTCCTGGGGTATAGCTGATAGACTCCCTGTGACTCTGTTGAAGAAAACTGAGTCTCCCTCTCCCAACAGTTTTCAGTCGCAGGCTCTACCTTGAGTCTTTGTGAAACAGCAGTACTGGAGATGATTTCTATAACACATGTGGATGTTCGTATGTTGTGTGGTAACATTGCAAGAGAGAGGTATTTCTGTTTTGTAAAACTTAAAAATGAATCCACAAAAAATTATTATGAACCTGATTAATGATTCAATATCTTGAAAATAATACAGTTCTAGGCTCCCCACTCTAACCACGAAGGGTTGGGAAAATGTACATTCAGTGGTGGAGAGCTTGACTAGCGTGCCCAAGGCCATGGATTCCCATCCCCACAGTGACAAAAACATGAAACAAAACAAGAAGCAAACCACACCAAACAGAACATGCTCTAATAAATATCTACAATTGCAAAAAGCAAAACAAAGCTGAAAGCAAACAAACATACATAAAGCACGGAGCCAATAGCGACCGTCTAGACTAGAAAACAGCAGCAGGCGGTAGGGGAGCTCCTGCCACTTCCCCGCTGGTGTCGGACACTGGCAAACTCCGTGGAAGTGGTCCCCACTTCTCCGACACTGTGCTGACAAATGCACAAATATGTTTAGATTTCTCTGCTTTAGCTGTGCATCTTCACCATGTCCTGAGCCTTCTCCTCAGTTGGTCAGACCAGTTGTTAATAACATTGATTTTCTAAACAAGTGGGATTCTCTTTCCTGATTTTATTGAAACAACTTGTTATTTTTTTCTTTTGTCAATTCAATCTTTATTTTGCTTAGGCTATTTTTGCAAATAATGTAGAGTATGTTAGTCATGTTGCTTTTCCAAGAGTGGCTTGTATGTAGAATGATTTATATAAAACTTGATGAGAATAAAATTGTGTAAATAATCAAATAAGTTATAACTCACATATATGAAGACAATAGATACTAGGGGAATTTCTGACAAATAAAATTAATTTACTCATTATCAAAGTATTTATGTGAACAAAAATCGAAAAAGATTTCATTCATCTCTCTATGCTCTTGTTAGTCTTTTAATTTGGTATTATTTGAAATGATATTTTTTAATTTTATCTTTTATATTTTACTTTTAATTACAAGTGTGCATATGTGTCTGTGTGTGGGTATATGCACAAGAGTGCATGTGAGTGTAGACATACCCAGTGGCCAGAAGAATTCGTTGGATCTCTTGAAGGGAAGGTTATAGGCACTTACTTCTGAGCCACCTAACTTGGTATTGGAAGCCAAACTCAGAACCTCTGGGAGAACAGTACACACCATTAACTGCTGAGCAATCCCTGAGGGCCCCTTAAAATAAGGTCTTAAATAAATGACTCCAGCCACAAAATGATGAATGCAATGAAATTGATCTTGACAGTTACTTGCTTAAATTAGTTTGTTTACAAAATTATACTTTTTGAAAAAAGAAAAGACTGTGAGTACTTTACCTTTCATGTTTACCACAACCATTATTAACACAGGTCTCCCACACATTCATTTCTCACTCATATTTATAGTTTCTCAAACAAGCTTTACAAAATTTATTATTCAGAGAAAAAAATGACAAAAGTTTGTTTAAATACATGTGGGTTTCAAACAACAGAGGATGGAAACCTTGCAAATAAGATTTCATACTAAAAATAAATATAGTTATTTTCATAAATGAATCGATAAGTATATTAATATAATTAAATATAATATATACACAGCTCTCTATAGTCATTTCTCATTTTTTTGTTTTTTAGCAGGTTATTTTTTATTACTTTATAAATAATACCAATCAAAATTTCCACTTCCTCCCCTCCTCCCACTTTTTCTCCCCCCTGCCCCTCCAGTCCTAATGGAGGGAAGGGTACCCTGCCCTGTGGGAAGTCCAAGGCCCTCCCCTCTCCATCTAGGCCTAGGAAGGTGTGCATCCAAATAGACTAGGATCCCAAAAAGCCAGTACATGCAGTAGAGACAAAGCCCAGTGCCATTACCATTGGCTTATCAGTCTGCCCCAATTGTCAGCCACATTTAGAGGGTCCAGTTTGATTCCATGCTTGTTCAGTCCCAGTCCAGCTGGCTTTGGTGAGCTCCCATTAGATCAGGCACACTGTCTCAGTGAGTGTACAAACCTCTCGTGGTCTTGACTTCTTTGCTCATATTCTCCCTCCTTCGGCTCTTCAACTGGACCTTGGGAGCTCAGTCCAATGCTCCGATGTGGGTCTCTGTCTCTATCTCCATCCATCGCCGGACGAAGGTTCTATGGTGATATTGAAGATAGTCATCAGTCTGACTACGGGACAAGGCCAGTTCACGCACCCTCTCCTCCACTGCCCAGGGTCCTAGCTGGGAACATCCCCGTGGACACCTGGGAACCCCTCTAGAGCCAAGCCTCTTGCCAACCCCAAAATGGCTCCCGTAATTAAGATATCTCCTTCCCTGCTACAATATCCGTCCTTCCTCCATCTCAACCATCCCACTCCCCCAAAATAGAGATATTGACCAATGGAATCGAATTGAAGACCCTGATATTAATCCACAAACCTATGAACACCTGATTTTTGAAAAGAAGTTAAAATTATACAATGGAAGAAAAAATGCATCTTTAGCAAATGGTGCTGGCATAACTGGATGTCAACCTGTTGAAGAAGGAAAATAGATCCATATCTATCACCATGCACAAAACTCAAGTCCAAATGGATTAAAGACCTCAATATAAATCTGAAAACTGAACCTGATAGAAGAGAAAGTAAGAAGTAGCCTGCAATACATGGGCACAGGAGACCACTTCCTCTGTATAACCCTAGTAGCACAGACAATAAGAGAAACAGTGAATAAATGGGACCTCCTGAAACTGAGAAGCTTCTGTAAAGCAAAAGACACAGTAAGTAAGACAAAAAGGCAATCTACTGAATGGGAGAAGATCTTCATCAACCCCACATCAGACAAAGGTCTCATCTCCAAAATATATAAAGAACTCAAGAAACTAGACATTAAAATTCTAAATAACCTAATTAAAAATGGGGTACTGAACTGAACAGAGAATTCTCAACATAAAAAGTTCAAATGGCCAAAAGATACTTAAGGTCATGTTCAACTTCCTTAGCTATCAGGGAAATGCAAACCAAAACAACTTTGAGATACCATCTTACACCTGTCAGAATGTCTAAAATCAAAAACACCAATGATAGCCTATGCTGGAGAGGATGTGGAGAAAGGGAACACTCCATCCATTGCTGGTGGGAATGCAAACTTGTGCAACCACTTTGGAAATCAGTATGGTGGTTTCTCAGAAAATTGGGAATCAACCTACCTCAGGATCCAGCAATACCATTCTTGGGAATATACCCAAGAGATGCCCAATCACAGTACAAAAACATTTGTTCAACTATGTTCATAGCAGCATTATTTGTAATAGCCAGAACCTGGAAACAACCTAGATGCCCCACAATGGAAGAATGAATAAAGAAAGTGTGGAACATCTACACATTAGTGTTCTACTCAGTGGAAAATAACAATGACATCTTGAATTTTGCATGCAAATGGATGGAAATAGAAAACACTATCCTGAGTGAGATAACCCAGACCCAAGAAAATAAATGTGGTATGTACTCACTCATTAGTGGATTCTAGCCATAAACAAAGGACATTGAGCCTATAGTTCATGATCCTAGAGAAGCTAAGTAATAAGGTGAAGCCAAAGAAAAACATATACAGATCCTCCTGGAAATTGGAAGCAGACAAGATCGCTAGGCAAAAGTTTGAATCATGGGGTTGGGCATGGGGTGGGGGAAGGGGAGAGGGGGAAAAAGAAAGGGAGGGTTGGGGAGAGCTTGGGGAGTGGGATGGTTGAGATGGAGGAAGTCTCATTTTCTTTTAAATTTCATTGATTCTACTGACGCCAACTCATCAAATCCTTTCAAAGCTAAGGTGAAGCTCCATCTTGCTTTGCTGCTTCATGAGTTAAGTCTTTATCAATGGCAAATACTACACTGTGGATAAGTTCCTGGTTCACTACATACTTGACTTCCCTCTACAACAGTGAGATGCTCCGTTTGTGTAGTTCACAAGCTGCTACTTTACCACAGCTGTGGTTTATAGGGGAATACACAGTCCTCACCAGGCCACAAAAAAATTGTGCTATGATTTACACAAATGCAAAGTTTGAAAGATTCTTAAATTATAACATTGGCATCAAATGTTACCATCCATCTCTTTCTTCTCATTTCAGTCTGCTTTCCCTCTTTCCTATATGCAAATCACACATCTCGTAGTGTGCCTCATTTTGTACAGAAGGTTACATTGAGGTAAAAAAAATTAATAGCATCATACTAATTGATGACAGTGTAGTTTATATAAAGCAATGGAACAGATATTTTATAAAAGTAATGAGTGAGATATTTTGCTTAGGGAGTTGCTTATGGTTCCAGAGTTCTTAAATATTCACATTACACTTTTTCTTTAACTGGAGGAACCAGTTCCATCCTGGAGCTTTTTGACAAGTTGGGTGTGGTGATTTTTTTGTTTGTACTGTAATAAATAAAGTTTGCCTGAAGATCAGAATATGCAATTAGTCACACTAGTTAGCCATAGAGGCCAGACAGTGGTGACACACACCTTCAATCCCAGCACTCAAAAGTAGAGACAGACAGATTTTTGTGAGTTCAAGAACACCATGGGATACAGGAGATTGATCCAGTCTAAAATAGAAACAGAGCAAGGCAGTGGTGGCTCACACCTTTAGTCCTAGTCCTTGGGAATCACACACCTTTAATCCCAGCACTTGGAAGATGGAGGCAGGAAGGGATATGGAGAGATGAAGGGAGGAATATAAGGTGGGAGGAGATGGGAGCTCAGGACATTCAGTCTGAGGACTTGTAGAGACAGGGTACCCTATTCAGTTGAGGATTTTGTAGAGGTAAGAACTAGCGGCTGGCTGTTCTGCTTCTTCAATCTTTCAGCTTTCACCTACTAATATTGGACTCTGAATTATCATTATTAAGAACAATTAGAACTGATGTAATGTTTGGGTCAATTTTATTTCACCTTCTGATAAGTGTTCTCAAGACTACATATTATAGAATGTTAAAGGCAATCCTGCCCCTACCATGTCACAGACCGAATGCCTTAAAGCTATGTGTAAGTCAGTAATGTCACCAGATTCCCATTCAAGTAGTTCTCCTAAGGATGTTAGTCCAGCAATGGGACAAATTTTTTTTTAAAAAGTTAAATATATATATATATTTTTTTTTCTAAAAAGTATTTCATCACAGCTAAGTACAAAGAAAGTATCATACTAAAAACCCAGTTAGTATTACTGGTTGTTCTTACAGTAGCCCAGATTCAATTACCAATATCCACAGGTAATCTCCAAATTACTTATCCAACTCCAGATTACCCAGCATCCTTGTCCTCTTCTGACTTCTGAGGACAGTGTACAGACGTGGTGTACAGATATACACACAGACAAACTACACAGTAAAATTTAAGGCCGGTCAGTAGTGATTTATGCCTTTAATTCCAGCACTTGGGAGGGAATTGCAGGTGGGTCTCTGAGTTCTGAGTTCAAGATCAGCCTGGTCTACAGAGTGACTTTCAGAACAGCCAGGGCTACACAGAGAAACCCTGTCATGAAAAATAAAAAAGTAAATAAGTAAAATGAATAAAAAATAAATATTTGAAAGGGATGTGTAATCTCTCCAAATTCTCAGCTGAAAATCAGCAATTTCAAGATTACATGATTATAAAATTGTGAAAGTACTAAAAGTTTCAAAGGATCACAAAAGTATGCTTTTTGGTAACATAAGAAATAGATACAAATTTGGGAAGCACTCAATGACTAAATTTCCTCATTAGTATTGATCACTCTCATTAC
>PVIU01018193.1:0-39679 GCA_004026605.1 Ondatra zibethicus
GTGTGTGTTTAGGTGTGCATATGGCTGAATGCATGCCTGTGTGTGTGTGTGTGTGTGTGTGTGTGTTTAGATGTGCATGTGGCTGAATGCATGCCAGTGTGTGATGGGTGAGTACATGGGCATAGATGTGTGCAGTTAAGCATGTGTAGTGGTGCTCCCTTCTTGTGTTTGTATCATGGTGTTTATTTGAATATGCATGACTAGCTGTGTGCCGGGAATTATGTGATTAAAGTATGACAGACTGTGTGTTGTGTGTGATTGCTTTATTTATTTGTTTGGGTGTTTGCTTGTTTGTTTTTGAGACAGGGTCTCTTATAGACCAGGCTAGCCTTGAACTCCTGATCTTCCCGCGTTCACCTCCCAAGGGTAAGATTACAGGTGTGCTACCACACTTGTCTTAGAGGCTCTTGTTTTGTTGTTACAATTGTTTGATAGCACTGGGGGTTGACTCAGGGCCTGCCAAGCACTCTAATAACTGATCTATAGCCCTGTGTGCAGTTGTGGGGTTTGCTGTGTATTGTGTGAGTGCTATCACATGTGCCTGTGTGTTTTTCGTGTGATCCTGTGCATCTTGTATGACAGTGGATATCCCCAGGTGTGTCACTGTTTTGTTCAATGTGCAGAAGGCTAGCTGAGGCTCCTATTCGAGAAGCTAGATTAGCTGGGAGGGTGGCCAGCAGCTTTGCCTTCCCAGGGACATTCCTGCCCAGCGGTCTAAAAAGCTCACTCCTCAGCCTGTCTAAGGTCTTTGTTTCCCAATCTTTGAAACAGAAAGTTTCCTACCACTTCAAAAATGGCTTTGTTAGAAATAAGATCACAGCACAGAAAAGATCCCAAGCCTACTAGCTTGAAGGTCTAGGTCATTTCTTTATCCCTGGTATATGACAGTTCCTGGCAGGGAGCGGGATCCAGCCAGTTCATTCAGCAAGTGTCTACATGCTCATTTCTATGGACCCCAGGCTGATCAAGGCCCTTGGGATTCAAGTGAAATCTTTGACCTCAGATAGTTTACAGTGTTGGGGGGAAGACAACCCCAATCTCATGTATGCATGCAGGCTTTTAAAAAAATTATTTTTTTTACTTGGGTTGGGCATGTGCCTGTGCGATCAGAGGACAGCTGTCGCACATTGTCACCTCCTACCATGTGGGTCCCAGAGATGCCACTCAGATCCTGGGGTTTGTCCTTTACTCCCTAGACCATCTCGCCGACCTGCACAGGCTTTTGAGAACAAAGAACTTCCCTCATGGAGAAAATGCTGTCGCTTTCTTCTGCCCAGCGCTCCCTTACCACTTGTCGGTGGCCTTGTGGCCTCTAGCACCTCAGGTCCCTCCTCTCTTGTTCATCTTTCTCCCTAACCATGTTTGAAGTAGCAGGGGAGCATGTCTATAAGGGTTGGGATTGTCTTCTTTGCTCTCAGCTGAGCTCCTGGAGGGCAGACTCTGGTCTCTTGCTGAATCTGCCAGTGTCAAGGGCAAAGCCATGTCCTTCTGAGACACTCAGCACTCACTAGAAGGCTGAGTGGATGGCGGGTGCACAGCTCCAGAGCTCTTTCTTAAGTAAGGTTCCATGCCTAGAATTGCCCTAAGGAAGATCTCATGCAAGTAGAAGAGAAACCTGACGGCGGCTCCAGATCATGTGAAGTCAAAACATTTTGTTGTGACAGAATTCACCTGAGGTGGAGGCTGGCAGAGGACTCCTGCCATGACTGGACAGTGCGCCCCAGGGGGTTGTACTTCCTCTCTAGGAAAATCTCAGAGTGTCAGGAGTGGAATGTTTGCAATGCAGCGTAAAAATGGACATGGATGTGGAAGGAAATAATTGAGATGGGACCTAAAAGGCTAGCAGGCAGTAGAAGAGGGTTCATTCATTCCATTCGTTTAAAAATGTTTTTAATATTTTAATTTCGGTGTGCGTGTGTGCGCGCATGTGCGTGCGAGCTTTAATGTGCATAAGTCAGAGGACAACTTGAGGAGTTTGTCCTTTCATTGCACCGTGTGGTTTCCAGGCCTTGAACTCCAGTCATCAGGCATAGGCAGCAAGCACAATTACTCTCTGAGGAATAGCATGCTCTCACCAGCTCTCTTGTTCTGACTTTATGCGTTATCTTTCTTATTTTATGCATTTCCATGGCATCCACTGTGTGCTCCATTAGAAGACAAAGCTAAGACAAGACACAGAGCCTTATCCCTAAGGACTCTAGGGGAATCTAGATAAGGAACCTGTGAGAGTTGCCAGGAGAGATTTGCAATTCTGAAAGGAAGTTCTGGAAAATTTCCTGACTCTTAGGTTAAGTCTTAGGTGGGTCTTAACATGTCCTTTAATTCCAGGGAATAGAAAAGGAGGGTGTGAACAATTCCAGTTAAGAGGGTATGAACACCCCCGTAGTGGAGCAAAGTGGGACAGGGCCCCACGGAGAATTGCAGGAGATGAGTAGACAGTGAGGCAGCTTCCTAGGCTGCATGTTAGCAGGGGGCAGGAGAAGCAGGCAGGGATGCAGCAACTCAGAAGGATTTGAAGCCGGACAGTGGCATGGTCCAGAATAATTTTATCAAAGGGAGGACTGAGCTTGGGGGAATGCAAGGGAGGGTGAACCAGTAGCTGAGAGACTTCTGAAGCCACTCAAACAAAAGCACACACATCGGGGGTGTAAAATGAACAAATAAGTGCATTCACTCAGAATGAGCAGAGTGAGCTAACTTGATGACAGCAGCCGATACCTGGGGAGTGTCTTCTGCCGTGAGAACCATGCTGTGACAACTCAGACAGGAAGGGAAGCCAGGCGTGGTGGTGTCATCTGTAATCCCAGCACTCAGAAAGCTGCGGCTGGAGGATGGAGAGTTTAAAGCCAGCCTGGGCTATCTAGCAAGACCTTGTCTCTGAAAACAAAAATAAATAAATAAATAAATAAGGGAAGGGGAAAAACGTACATACCAGAAGAGAGAAAAGTGCTGGGGTAATAGGTCCCGAGTTTAGGCGGTAGCTCTGTGACTTTTAACAGTTGTCTGTTCTGCTGAAGTGGTCTTTCCCCACCCAGTCAGCCCCACGAGAGCTATAGAGAAGATGAAACAATATAACCTGTGTTTTAGTTTCTTTACAAACAATAGGGTCAGTACCTGCAGTGATATTAGTTGGTTTAAGTTGCTGCAGTCAGAAAGTAAAAAGCCAATCTGGGGAGAGTCAAAGAGGGGCCCTGAGGTCACAATGATGCTGGAACACTTTTTTTCTTTATAGAGACACAAAGAAAATTGCTAGAGCTATTTAGCCTGGATAGAACAACAACAAAATACCACTATAGCTGAGAATTTGCAGCCCAGAACACACTTCCTAGAGTCAGACTCCCTGGGTTCAAATCCTGTCTCTGCAAAACATATTGCCTTTCACATACTGTTTACCCTCTCCAGCCCCCAGTTTCCTCATTTGTGCAGTGGGGATGGTAACAATGAGCTGGTGGCGTGTGGAGATGAGCTGCCATAACCATGGCCTAACTGTTGAATGGACTGCGTGACACAAAACTGGAAAGGGGCACAGAACACCATGTGACACCAGAGAAACGCACAGCCTGAGCTTTGAAATCAGGACGGGATGGGGAGTAAACATCCCGTAAAACTGGGAGAGCAGGCCTATCTCCTGCAGGCTTTCAGAGATGCAGGGACACAGAAACAGAGCTACCTCACCCAGTGGCTCAAAACCGAGACGAAAGCTTACTTCTTCCTTGTTTTTCTCTGTGAAGATGGAGAGCAGCCTGCTCATTTTCATCTAACTGCAGCCTAGCTTCTTCTCTGGGGCTAAATCGTTTGTCTGTGTGACTTAGTGTGGAGCACTGCACAACACGCTTATCTTCTCCTTGGGTCTTCTCTGAATGCGTCCGTTTCCTTCCCACACTTGATTTTGAACCCAGAACAAGAAATAAGAACTTTGTCCAAGGTCAGTCTAAGGATCAGAGAGAGATGAGGAAAAGGTAAGGCCCAGTCTCCACCCAAGCTCTTTAAGTGGCTCTGAGCTGTGTACCAATCCCTGGACCTGTTGAACACGTGATTGTTTAATGCTGACTCGCCCCTTACGCTTCTTGGTGCGTGTCAGGAAGAGAGGGGGTGGGTGGAGTATAGGAGAGTCCTCCAAGGTGGCTGTTTGCATGGAGAACATCTTCATGGCTGACAGCTGGGACGACTGCATGTTCTCTTTGTCCCAGAGTGGTCCCTGCACCGTGCACACCCTAGACTGCACGTGACAGTGTGACAGTATGGTTATTGTCGTTGTGAGAGGAAGAGCCGTCTGCTGACACATCGAAAGTTCTCAGGTTGGATCCCTTGTGGCTTTGGCTGCCATCAGAAACCCTCCCCGGGGAAGCAGCTGATTCATGTACTGCCTGTCTCCAGTTGGTCTCTAATTTGTGAGGTTGGCAGCCTGGAATGTAGTCATTGCAAATGATACTAATCTCCCAGCTGAATCCCAGAGTGGAGCTGCCTCTGTGAATGCCGTAATTGTGTGTAGCTGATAATTATTGCTATATGAAGGCACTCTGTGTATTGGCAGCACTTGCCTAGAAAGATAATCACAGTTATTTGCATTGTGCATTGCATGGAGCCTCTAGAATATTAACAGAGGACATTCACTGAGTGTCCATGTATACCAGGTGCTGTGTGAGTAAAACCCCCCAAACAACCCTGTGTGGTATTACATCCTGTGTGATCAGTGAGGAACCAGGGTAGCTGCATTGTGAAGAGTACCCAAAGGCTGCCCAATACTCAGCAGTGGATATTATTCAAACTCAATTCCCCAAGTTAGACTACTTCACCTCATTAGTGAGGTCATAATTATTATTCCACACTTTGGGTGGGGGGGCAGATTGGTGGTGGGACAGGGCCTCACTATTCAGGTAGCCCAGACCGTATCATTCTACTTTAATTGGTGAGATCTCAGTGTCCACAAAGGTTTCCCTAAATCTCTGGTAAATATCAGTCTTGACTTGAAGTTATGGGCTTTGTATTCAGTGTGCTTATTAATAAGTACAGTGTCTCAAAAACAGTCTGTCTGGCCTAAAGAAGGACTGCCAGTGCAGGTCCTTTGATAGGCTGGGCCCCAATGAAAGATGACAGCCTTTCCTCTCCGTCTGGCATATCCATCAGGCATGTTGGACATTCTTCTCACACGTATGACATCCTCAGTTATACCCCCAGAATTGTGCACTTTTAATCTAAACTCTCAGTGCTGCCGAATCCTCCACCCAGCCAGTACTGTGTGTGTTAAGGACACTTTTATCCACAATAGTGCCATCCAAGAGGCAAGGGGCTGAATCCACCCATCCTTCCGCAACACAGCCAGTGAGAAACCGTTCTTCTCCAGGGCATCTTGTACACTGACTCTGGAGAAACTGAGAGCCTGGACTCCACTGAATTCGCCTGGCAGTTGCCAGCTCAACTCTGCGTTGCTAAAATGTCCACTCTCAGCAGAGCCATGAGACTCAACTAGGGGGCTTCAGGGGGAAATGCTTCTTTGCTTGAGTTTTCAGATACCAACGCAAACTCTTCCACTGCCATCTTAGTGAGCACCCCCACCCCGCACCCCCACTGAACATACTCACCTGTGACCCATCAGTAAGACTCAACATGCTCATGGTGACGCACACCTTTAATCCCCGCACTTGGGATGCAGAGGCAGGCAGATCTCTGAAGTCAAGGCCAGCCAGGTCCACAGAGTTAGTTCTAGGACATCCAGGGCTCCACACAGAAATCCGGTCTTGAAAAATGAAAACAAAAAACTAAAACCAAACACACACACACAAACACAAAACAAAAACCTTGGAGATCTTCGGGGTGCTAGTTACATTTGTGCTGCTGTGGTTGAGTACTCTGACAAAGCATCTATAAAAGAGAAAGGGTTTATTCAGCTTTCCATTCCAGATCACAGTCCTTCATAATGAGGAAGGCAAGGCAAGAACCTAAAACAGCTAGTCACATCGTGTCTACAGTCAGGAATAGGGAGGAAACAGGGAAGAGTGAATGCGTGCACGTCTGGTGCTCAGCTAGCTTTCTCTGTTCTTGTACAATCCAGGACTGAAACCCAGGGAATGGTGCTGCCCCCTTTCAGCCTAGGTATTCCCATATCAATCAAGGCAGCCAGAATAGTGCCCTGTACTCCACCCCCAGGCATGTCCACAGGCCAACCCAATCTAGCCAATCCCTAGGTATTCCTATATCAGCAGCCAGAACAGTGCCCTCCACCCCCGAGGAATGTCCACAGGCCAACCCGATTCGCTGAGATTCGCTTCTCAGTTGGAAACTGGCTTTACAGGAATGTCACTGAGGAAGTTACCCGAGCACTGAGTATAGGTGTGATAGCTGCATAGACTTGAAGGAACATGGCGGGTGGGGTGGTGTAGGGAACCACCTGAAGACAGGAACACTGTATGGGCAGCCTGGATTTGCAGGTGCACTGCTCACCGCATTTCCTTGCTTTTCCCTGCTTGGTGCTTGGCTAAGAGCGAAGAATTTTAATCCCTGTGGCAGCAGTCACCCTGCACAGTCGTGTGAATGATGCCGTGTCTCTGCATAGACAAGGCAGCTGGGTCCCCAACAGCAGACTCCAGACCCGGAGGAACATCTTCCCTCCGTCGTCTTCCTGGAGTTGCTTCTGCTGCCCCAGGAGCAGCGAGGAGGAGCCGTGCTGAGCTCTCTCTGGCCCCTTTCTCTCTCAGTCTTTAGAATGCACCCACAGGAGGCTGGTTGGGAGCTGGGATCAGCTGTGGCTGGTCTCAGAGATACCTTCAGCCTAACTGTTAAGCATAGGGGCCACCAACAAGGCCCACCTCCTACTTCCAGCCTGCCCCGTAATTAGGTGTTTTGATTAGGTGATTTGTTTAGACTCTGCCGGAGCTGTTGTGTTGGCTGGGGCCTCACACAGGCAGTGCTGCAGGGCTATGGCCTTGCTCTGCTGGAAGATGGTGCTCATTATGGAGAGGAAGGAGTGGAGACCACACACATAGGTCTGCAGCAGCAGCTGACCATCTTCCAGGTGCTCGTGACTGCAAATTGTGATCCCCGTCTCTCAGGAAAGCCGTTGTCAAGTCCCTGACATCCACCCTAGAGCTGCCACTGCGGCAACTTACCTCCATCAGCTCCAGTGAGAGCACCCTTTGGAGCAGTGGTTCTCAACCTGTGGGTCATGACTCCTTCAGGGGTTAAATGACCCTTTGACAGGGCTCACCTAAGATCATTGGAAAGCCCAGATATTTGCATTACGATTTATAGCCGTTATAAAGTGGCAACAAAAATAACGTTATGGTTGTGGGAGGGTCACTACAACATGAGGAACTGTAAGAAAGGGTCGCAAAGTTAGGAAGGTTAGAAAGACTGCTTTAGAGAAACAGTTATGGAGGGCTTTTAATCCTTTCCATGGTGCTAGGAATAGAACCCAGGACTTCACATGTGTTAGACAAATACTCTACCAGTGAGCATGCCCCCCAACCTGGTCACAGAGGTTTGACCTAGGCTGGGAACTGACTGCCACCATCAAAGATAGTTAGAAATCTAAATTAAAGCCTCAAGTAACTAAAACTCTATATTCCTTTGTTTCGGCTGGAATTATATCAACTTATAGTTAGTCATTATAATTTACCAAACAGATATGTGAAATATTTATACTAAAACACAGACTCAATTGAAGCAAGTGTGTAGTTAACCTGAACTAGTTACTTTGCCAAACCTGGTTTTCTTTCTGATGTACCTTACCACCCGACCACACATGTCATTTTTCTGGTCGGTCTGCAAGTCCAATATCTTCCATCCCTGAAAACCATATTTGATGAGAAGCCAAAGAGTGAAGCCCCAGTGTTTGCTCAATGACTGATGAGGGCCTTCCTGGCATGTTATAGCACGCTGGGGAGTGGTATGTCATAGAGCCAGTGTATGAACTTCAGTCTCTGCCTCTTCATAGGAAGCCAAAGTTACCAGCAGATCCTACTCCCTAGCATCAGCTGATAGCTCATCCTAATTACTTCTCCAGATACAAACATGGGGATTAGATTTGGTGCAGACAGACTCCTGCAGGACACATTCAAACCATAGCAGGTACCAGCTCTTCTCTTGAGAGGTGGTTGGCATTGCTAAGAAGATGAGACACACAGAACAACTAGAGAACAAGCCCAGAAGGGAGGGCATACTCTGAAGTGCAGACAAAGTGGCATAAGAATGCCAGGGCGAGGGCTGGGGAGATGGCTCAGTGGTTAAGAACGCTGGCTGCTCTTCCAGAGGACCTGGGTTCAATCCCCAGTGCCCACAGGGCAGCTCCCAACCTTCTGTGGCTCCCGTTCCAGCGATTCAACACCTTCTGGCCTTCTTGGGGACTGCACACACATGGTGCATAGACATACATGCGGGCAAAACACCTATGCATGTGAAAATAAATATAAAAGAATGCCAGGGTGGTTGGGGCTGCCACGACAGACCAGGTGAACTCAAGGGAAGAGATTTGGTTTGGAGGGGGGTGGGAGGGGAACAAGCTGGACCAAGTCGGAGTATGTATGTAACGAACAGAATCAAGCTCTCTTACTCCAGTCAAGTCCTGTCTGATCGTCTGAAATAGCATCCTAGTCAAACGAGGCACAGGAAGGACTTATTTTATGTGTATGGGTATTTTACCTGCTTGTTTGTGTGTGTGCCATGTCTGTGCCTGACAACTGAGGAGGTCAGAAGAAGGCGTTGGAACCCTTGGAGCTTTCTAGTTGTGATGATTGTGAGCTGCCGTGTAGGTGCTGGTAAGTGAACCCCAATCCTCTATAAGAGCAACAAGTGCTTTGAACCATTGAGTCATCTCTCCAGCCCCCAAACTTCTTAATAAGCAAAACCTGGTTCCTCATTTGCTCTAAAGATTGCTTTCTTTGACCGTTTTCTACAGTTTTTACTACTGAACACAAAACAATACACTTAGCCCTCTTTGTTTACGTGTATTATTGAATCAGTCACAGATCAGAAGTATTCAAAAATGTGTGTCTGAATTGCTTATGCAGATTTTTTTCTTGGCATTCTCTACATGATAAAAGTATAGTAATTATACATTGTATTTGGCCTTATCAGTATTAGAGATTATTTAAAGTATTGGGGAGCCGTGGCTACATAGAGAGAACCTGTCTCAAAACAGAAAAACAGAAAAATGAAAATGAAGTACTGGGGAGGATGCTCACGTGTCCTCGTGCCATTTTCTACAAGACACCTCTGCATCTATTATAGTCTCTGTGTATTGGGTGTGAAGGATGGGGGTCCCAGAACCAGTCCTCTGAGGATACCAATGGAATGATGTCTTAGGGGAAATTCAGTCCAGTTTGCATCTCAGACAGCAACTGGAAGTGTCAGACCATGTCATGTGGCTTGGAGAGAGACTGTATGGTCCCTACAGTCAAGGATCCGAGAAAGACTATGGCTTCCACCCATGGGGAAGGGGTCAGAGTTTGTAGCAGCTGCTTGATCTAGCATTCAGAATTGTAAGCGGGACTCTTGCTTTGATATCTGACACCAGTTTCCAGTGAGAATTCTTCATGCCCTTCCTTCCCTGCAGCCCATACCTCTGTTTTATCTACTCATTTCAGCTCAAGGTTAAGGAAACCACAGTCCCACTTCCTCCCCTTGTGGGTAAAAGAGACTCCACAGCACAGAAAACCATGTAAGAACTAGAACTGGAGAGGGCCTGAGATCTAACTCCATGAGACCCTTCCTTTTTCTATATGCTCCAGAAAAACGCGCCAAAGGTTGCATAACGATATTGCTGGTACTAGACCCTCGCTGCCTCTCCAGCATCACCCTTCTGTCCGCCTGCACAGGAGTTCATCAAAAGGATGGAGGAAAGGACACAGGTGCAGCTAATGCAGATCTGCAGGCCTTAGGTCAGTGAGCGTGCTGTGCCTTGACTTCAGTTGACCTTGAAGATGTGTCAGTGCCCTCCCCACTGCACACAAACACAGCTCCCAGCTCTGTGCAATGACAAAGATACATTATGAGATCCAGTGCTTATGCATCTATGTATACATCACTGAAGCCATAGCTCCCAGTGACACTGATGAGAGTCAATACCTGCTGCACACTGCACACTGCATGCTGCATACTGCCATGATCCTTAATACTTTAACTGGAGTACTGCAGCCCTTCTGTCCCCCCTCAGCTTCTCCACATCCCGCCTGATCTAAAGAGCAATAAGGGTTTTTTGACTTGTCACCTGTCGTGGGAAGGACCAGGAACCTTTTGTAAAAGAAAGTGAAGATCGGGTTTTTGATTGGGGAGGGAAGGGGGGCAATGAAGGAGCAGCTGCTGGCAAGAAAGAAACACACAAGCACACACCCTCTGCTTCTACAGGGCACCAAAGAGGTCCCAGCCCTGGTCTGGTTATCTCTCCCTTCCACTCCTCTGGGGATACTGTATCAGTGAAAGAGGAAGTCAAGCAGGGGAAGTGACTCATTAAGATCCTCCTCTAACTGGGTACAGAAGTGTATTTTGTCAACTCAGAGCTACAGTCCTATAGCTGTAAGCCTGGCTGAATTATATTCAGGAGATGGAGAGGGAAAGAAAGAAAGAGAGAGAGACAGGCTGATAGACAGATGACAGGCAGGCAGACAGACAGACACACACACACAGAGAGAGAGAGAGAAAGCTCTCCTAAAAATCAGAGAGAGAGAGAGAGAGAGAGAGAGAGAGCTCTCTCCTAAAAATGTCCTGGATAAAGACAGCTGGTAGAGCCACAGACCATGGGTTAGCCTCTACTTCCCTTCTGGTACTCACAGCCTAACTAATATAATTGTTTCCTGGGACTTGGAGTTCATCGTGGAGTCTTGTATCCAAGCACAACAGTGCCCATGCTGCTTCTGTCACAGAGGACTGGACGCAGACGTCCTGGGGCAATTTTTTAACTGGTTAAGGAGGAAAATTGATTAGTTAGGACAGAAGGAATTAGGCCCCATGTAGGCATAAGCAATACCACATGTTGACCTAGCAGGAATCAAGGCTGACCACGTTTGGGGACAGCATTTGAATGCAGCAATCAGAATAAACCGTGGGGAAACACTTGAGAGCATCTGGCCTTGAAATGCATGCAGAGCCACTCAGAGCTAAGCCAGACCACCTTCCTGCTTCAGAAACAGGAGACCTTGTCCTGGAAAGTGAGCCAGTGGCTAGCTGGAACTTCCACATGTAAACTGCCTCTCTCTTGCTTGCTAGGACTCTGTTTTCTTATCTTTGTCCCCCCCCCCCTTTAGCCAGACATGGTGGTGCAGGCTTGTAATCCCAGCACTTGAGGCAGGAGAATTGCTAGATAGCCCAGCTCTGTTTGTTTCTTACTTATTTATTGCCTCAATGACCTGCCAAGAGAATTAGTTCAATACCGTGATGTGAGCAGATGTGCCTAGCACGGTGTAGACTACCATCCTGCCCTCATAGTCTTCTTCTTTGAGCCTTCTGGGCATCATGAAAGAGGAAAGGGGGCTTGGGGTATCTCAGGACACTTCCTGTTCTACCACGATCTGAATGTCTGTGCTGTGGTTCTCTTCTTCCACCTACCAAAGGAGGAAGTTGGGCTGTTTCCCCAACCTCTGCCCTCGCCCCCCCCCATTATCTCCAGTGCCATGATACTGCCTGAAGACTCCTGTCTCTTGTGTCTCTCATCTTGAATGGTCCCAGCTGCTATTCAAGGCTGTAGTGCCTCACTGTGAGAGCTGAGGCCGGGCCTGGAGATCTGGAAGCAATCCAAGGAGGAAGCTGGGCCCTAAGGAGGGCAGAGTTTCAGAAGGAGGAACAGTTCCTCAACCTGTGTGGCCACACTGCAGGACCAGAGGCAAGCCGAAGGTCTGCTTCCTCTGCCCCCTGCCACGGTTGTCACAGCAACTTCCAGTAAACTAGTACTTGCCCAGGAGCTTAAAGGGTTGACTAAGTCAAAAGGAAAGCAAGCAGCCCCTTCTGGGTGGAAAAGAGTCATAGTGTCGATGTGCAGAGAGCAGTTGGGGACCTGAGAGACCTGACTGCTTACCCCTGTGGGTCTCTTCCATTTGAAACAGTGGAGGCCTTAGCCTCTGAGGCCTGTCATTTTGAGAGCACTGTCTCCTAAATATTGCCTCTTTTCTTTATTTTCTTTTCCTTTCCTTTCCTTTCTTTTTTACCTCCCTCCTTTTCCCTCCCCACTTCTTTTTGGGACAGTGTCTCTCACATTGTAGTCCCAAACTGGCCTCAGACTTGTGATTCTCCTCATCAGCACTGGTCTTATAGGCATGTGCCACCAAGTCTGATCCAAATAATAAATAAACACATGAAGCATGATAAATAAAATCTCAGAGAGAGAAACTGGGGTTTAACCTGAAGATCCAAAAAGCAAAACATCCAGCCACTGGCTCATACCTCTACCTCATTCTGAAAATGGTGATCCTGCCTCCAAGAATCTCAGAATGAGAGTGAGAGCTGTCTCTTCCCATTTTATAATCCTCTCTAGGGCTGGGATTAAAGGCGTGCACCACTGGGATTAAAGGAATGCACCGCCGGGTTTCTATGGCAACTAGTGTGGCTACTGGAATTAAAGGTATATGTTATCATTGTACTGAGACTCTGTGGTTGCTGTATACTGAGCATTTCCTTTTGGGAAGTGATAGAGGCATAAAGGCAAACCCCTCATGAGTGGAACAAGTGACTTAGGGACAAGTGACTTAGCTATTCAGGGTTCCTGGTGTAGAGTACTTGACTGTCATGTAGGAGTTCATGGATTTGACTCCTGCGCTATAATAGGCGAATGTCTAGAGTCTACTCCTTTGCTCCCCTTCCGTCACCCTGGAAGAGAACCACATCAGACCCCAGTCAGGCTGGCCCTGACCTTAGACTTTCAGACTCTTCGGCTGTGACGCATAAATTTCTGTTCTTTATCAACCACCTCAGGCAGTAGTACACAGTTATCACAGCCTAATCTAGGAGAGTATGTATCTATCAGATCTAGATAACCAAAGCTAGACAAATGTTAGACAAATGTGCTGTTTGGTCTCTGTCCATAATATAAAATTCATAAGTACCGCCTGGTCCCTGCTTCTTGCTCCACTGAGGCATCCAGAGAGGAAGGCTTGTCCAGTAGAAGGGCTCTGAGCAATCAGAAGCCCAGTAGAAAAGTAAGATTTTTTAGGAACCTCTCCTTTGTGCAAGGCTTCCTTGAGGGTCCCCAATCTTCAGAAAGCATTGGTCTATTTACTGTGCCCCAAGGTTTGAGGTTCCTCAGTCCCTGAGCTCTGGAAGCTGAGGCCCAAAAGAGGGAAGACTTGGTAGGGGGAGGGGAGCATGGAGTTAGGCCAAGCAGACAAATGGCTGCCTGGAGAGTTTGGGGCCCTTCTCACTTCCTGGTGGGTTTGGTAAGTCCCCACTTAGAAAGACCAAGTACTCCCATAGAGGAGGAAACAGTAAATCATTTCAGGAAGCAGAGCCTGCCCCTGCCTGAGCTGCTGAGCAGTTACAACAGACCAGTTAGAATTTCCTAGGATTTGGGCTAGAGCGTGGACCTTGTGAGCCTCTGCCGAGAACTACATTGCCAAAAGATCCTGTCCAAGAGATTCCCAAAGAAGCCATAGCTCTAACCAGGCAAAACAGAAGACGACGTAGCGGTGGCGGCTGGCAGTCCAGGAGACAGCACAGACTCCATGCTGTCTCTGAGCTTGTGCCTCTTGCCTACATTCCACACAGACAAATAGATACTACAAGCTTTAGTTTGCACAGGCAGGGACGAGGCTCCAGAGGGTAGACATCTGTCTGGTTATGAAGTTCACATCGTCGCGGCTGAGGTCCCACTCTGTCAACCCTTGTTCTCGAAAGACCCACATTGAGTTTTCACTGGTGTTAGGGATGGGGTGAGACATGCTCTTGATGGGAGGTAAGGGGGCAGGAGTTTTCCTAAGCTCTAGGACCTAGGTCCCCTGTGTCCTGCATGCAATTCTGCATTCTTACGTTGATACCAGCCAGACATCGCTCAGTGTTCTTTTCATGCCTACTGTCCTCTGAAAGGCTGGTCGTTATCATTTTCTCTTACTGAGCCTTAAAGCTCCGCAGCTTCGAACACACTGTGTTTTTTCACAGCGTCTACAGGACACTGTGAATCCGGAACTGTTCGGCTGGTGTCTCTGCGCTTAGCGTTTCTTTTCACAGGGTCGCAGTCACCTGACAGCGGCCAGACTGTGTTCTCACCTGGAAGCCGGAGCAGGAGCCTTCTCCAGGCTGCTTCTGCTGCTGGCAGAATTCACTTCCCTTTGCACGTGGGACTGAGGAAGGAGCCCCAGCCACTTGCAAGTCCTGGAGGCCACCTAGAGCCTGCTAAGTGCTTCTCCCTCTAGGCACTTCCTACTCTGGAGCTAGCAGGAGAGTGAGTTGCTTAGTCTTCTGTGTGGATGCTAGTGGAGTCACAGAAGCGGCAGCTGTCACCACTGTCACATTCTGTTGGGTAAGAGTGAGTCATGGCCTCACCTAGACTCAAAAAGATGGTGTTATTACACAAAGGGGTGAGCACCGAAAGACAGGCGTACAAAGGTGTCACTTCAGCGTGTTTGCCACACCGGTGAAGAATACCTGTAACATCCTGACAGAGGCCACATTTTAACACTTATCGCCTCCTGTGTGTTACATACTCTGCCAGCTGTTGAAGCTACAGAGAAAATAGGAGATGGCCTCTCCCTCAAATAGTTCACAGTTACCTCAGAGGGCTGGGGGAGATGATTTTTATGTGATTGGGAAGGTGGGTATGGGGGATGCAGGTACCCAGAGAAGTCAGGACGCTTCATAGATACGCTGAACCACAGGTGGAGTGTTCAGGGATGAGAAGGGACCAGCCAAGTGAGCAAAGGTGAATCTCAGCCAATAGAAGAGGCCAGAGCTGGGGAGCAAAACGGTTGAGAGTGGACAGAAGAGGCGCACGACGGAGTGGGAGGTCAGGGGGAAGAGGGAGGTACTGGTTTTGGCTCCATGTACTGGGGTAAGGAGGTCAGCCATGATGTCCTGTAGCATAAGGGGAGATTGCATTGAATCCTGGGGTGGTAGCAGGGGTCTTATCTATAATACTTCTGTATTATAGGATCCTGTATGTAATGTAGTACTGGTCATAAGTCTGCCGTAACAAGTCTTGCCATACCCCAAAGTTGTTTTGCCCTTTGGCTAGCTGGGCTTCAATCTCTATGGATGCCTCTTGAAATATGTGACCAGCAGAGTGAGATTTGGTTGCACCATGGCACTCTTCTCTGGTAGAGCTTGACTGGTAGTTTGTGGTTAAAAAGTTTCCCATCTTCCCCAGGGTATCAGCTGGCAGCACTGAGGTGGCAGAAGTTGGCTTCTCTGCAGAGACATCTCCAAGGTCAATGATAGAAACATCCTCCTGGAAAGCCTTAGAGGAATTCTCCAAACCCAGACTCGCTTTTCACATACTCATAAGAGTGATGACAGATCACTTGGATCACTAGATCCTTCGCTAACTGTCTTCTCATTAAAAAACTGTGTATGTATGTGTGTGCATGCTCCTGTGTGTGCAGATGTATGTGTGGACACATATGCATGTGTGTGGAGGCTAGAGACAACCTCAGGAGTCATCCTCAGAAAGAATGTTAATCTCTTTTGAGTCAGAGTCTCTCATTGGCCTGAAGCTCACCGATTAGGTTAGCTGGATCTGCCTGTCTCCTCCTCCCCATCTCTGGGATCACAGACACATGCACCACACTCCACACTTTCCTGTGGATTCTGGAGACTGAAGTCACAGGCATGCTTGGAAGGTGAGCACTGTCCTGATGAAGCACTGTGCCATGAAGCCCTTCTGTATCTTTCTTACCTACGGGTTTTTAGCCGTTATAAATGGAGGAAGTGATGCCCACTCAATTAAAAGTGGCTTATGAATTAGATGAGTTGATGGAAGAGGGGCTGATGAGGTTCCATTGCTAGCTGAGGAGCTATCAGTTGGCAATTGATAACTGCTGGGGGATGGGTAGTCATTTCTCTTCCCGGTTATGGCTCCTGGCGGGTTGCCCATGCTCCAAATGGATGGTTCTTTATGCACACCCATACAGACAGCAATAACTGGATTCCGTGGGGATTTTGTTTGTTTTGGTTTTGGTTTTTTGAGACAGGGTTTCTCTGTGTTATTTTCGGGCCTGTCCTGAAACTTGCTCTGTAAACCAGGCTGGCCTCGAACTCACAGAATCCACCTACCTCTGCCTCCTGAGTGCTGGGATTAAAGGTGTGCGCCACCACCACCGACTTCAGTGGTTTATTTTTAAGAGGAGATGATATGAGGAGGAAGAGGAAAAGGAGATGAAAGAAAGGGGACAGTGGGAGAAGGGATTTGAGTTGAATATGATCAAGATATGTGAATACATGAAGTTGTCAAAGAATAAATATATTCTTTAAAAAGAAAGGAGAGAGAAAAAACTAAGAATTGCGTGAAGCAATGCCTGTAACATTGTATAACAGATACTCCATTAGCGCTAACTGCTCCCCTTTCTTATACCTACTTATGGCTTAGCATGATCTCCCCAAGTGCAGAAGCCACGCTTCCCAGTCCATGTATTCACGGCCCTTAACAAAGCATCTGGTGACAGAGTTTGGCTGAATACTTGCTTGTCTGGGGATGTTTGAATGAATGAATGGGCAGACAAATGATGGAAGGTTAAAGCAACACCACTGTGTCTGGTAGAAAGTCCATTTTCAGTCATGGTTTACTTTACATTGCCGTACCCAGAAACAGACCCCCATCCCCTGCCCTGCTTCCTGGAGGACTCTGCGGTGACATGCCCCCTCTTTTCATCTGTATGACCCAGCCAAGTTATACCATCTCCTCAAACCTCACTTCTACTGGTTCAGTGAAAACTTAGAGTCTCTGACCCGGAGGCAGGGAGGGGTTTGATGTGACTGTTTACTGGGAAATGGTCTGTATAGCACCTGCCCCCCATGAGTTCCATAGCTTAACTGAAGGTCACTAACCCATAGGCGTCCTAGGAAGACGACGAGGACTAGTCTAGTCTACGTGCCTCTGACCCAGCGCAGCTGTGAGTCACACAGCCTCTTCTGCAGCTCTGGCATGAAACCATTTCAGGAGGACTTACCCCATCCCTGCGGAAATATTTTTAGCTGATTCTAGTGGTTAAAGAATGAGGAGGTGGGGATGGGAGGAGAAGAGAAGTTAGTGCCTGTTGTCATCTGCAACCTGAAATGACCCCAGTTCATCTGTTCCTCCAGGGTCTGTCGTTCCCTCCTTTGGTGGTGTGGGATGGTGGGGGGGGGGCTTCTTCTCTCTACTTGCGATCCCAGCTGCCATAACCCTCTCACGTTTTGACTCTGAGCTCCAGCCATACCTTAGACCCTACACAAGAAGGAGTGGGTTCTAATCTTGCCTTTTCCTTGAGCTAATGAGTAGATCTTGGTATGTTTGTTCACCTCCCTATTGCCTTCCTTTGTATGAAATTATGAACTTATAATGGCCGGCTGCTCTAGAACTATGAGACTTTTAGGAAGACCCCAGAAGTGATTATGGAAATGTTGCTAGCACAGTTTTGACCTCACCCCAGTGTTGGGGTGACGTGTTCCCTGGCTCTATCCTTTTCCTGTCTGAGGGGTTCTCTGCATCTTCTCTCAGAGCCACTGCCCAGGGCTGCTAGCCTGAATTACTCTGGGAACTCTGTGATTCTGCATTCACTCCCATCCCCCACCACCACTCCCACCCCATTCTCCACAGCCCCCTGTAGGGACAAGACAGTCTTTATTATTCAGTGAACATTTTCCCTCCCAAATCATCTTGGCTGTCCTCTGTAGGGTTGGCATGACTCTCAGAACAGACACAGTTCCTCCAGGATAGCCTGGTCTCCGTGACATTCTATAGAACCTGAAATAAAACCACCTTTACTGATGAGACTTCAAAGATGAACACCTTAAGTGTGACCTTGAGCCCAGGAGCTGGTTAAAAAACTAACCTACATCTCACACTCAAAAACCTCTCCACAGAAAAGCATGGGAAAGCTTGCAGAAATAGCCAATCCCTATAGCGAACAGAGTCATAAAGTGGGAACTGTGACCTTATATTATTGGGCACCTGCTGTGAGCAGGGTACTGGGCTGAATGGCAGACAGTATCTGTCATCTCATTCCTGGGTCATGGTGCCTCTGGCTTCCTTGGTGCAAGACAGCAGCGCTTATGAGCCTCAGGTTCCCTGGGGGATAGATAATACTAGTTTAACTTGTGCAATGGACTGAACTTTAGAAACCCTCATCCTCTTTCTAAGAAGCTATTCCGGTGAGCAGTGTGACATCACTCTGCAGAGTGATAAGTAAGGACCCTGTAAGGAGGGCTATAGTGACTGGAGATCCGAGGTGTGTGTGCATGCATGCGTGCAGCGTGACTGTACGCGTAGAAACCACGGGCCAACACCAAGCATCTTCCTCTGTCAAATCTATCCTTAGTCTTTGATATATGGTCTCTTGCTGAACTTGAAGTTCACGGATCAGCTCACCTAGCTGGCCAGTGAGCCCACAGAATCATCCTGTCTCTGCCTCCCTGTGCTGGGAAAGGAGACACTTGTCACACTGCCTGCCTTTTATGTGGGTGCTGGGGGTTCCAAACCTGGATCCCATGCTTGTGTAGCAGTCACTTTACCCACTGACCATCTCCCCAGTCCCCCCCGCTCCCCATGCCTCTCTTTAGAACTGTCCTTGGGCACACCCCCACCTGCAGTGCTGTCCTGGATGATGGAGGGGGTGGGCTATGTTACTGTCCCCAGTCCTTACTCCACTCAGAGCCTCTCAGTGACTCCTCCCTTTTCTCCCGAATCTAAATGCCACTCCAGGCTATAGCATCCATCCTCCTCTTAGTAGACTTTCTGTCACGTTCTCCAGCACCGTTTGGTTTCCGCCGTGGCCCCTTTCCTTGGGCTATCTAGAAAGCTTTTCTCTCTTGCCAAATCTGAAACACTCTCAAGACCTTTCCAGAAGTTATAGATGGTTTCAGCCGAGAAGGAATCTGGGTCATCGAGCACCTGACCTTGAAATGCTTCTCTTAGTGTGGATCTTCCCTTTATCCTTGGAAAACTGTGGAGATTTTCTTCACAGTTAAATGGCACAAGCGTTGTGTGCAGATGTTATTTTGGTTCAGCATCTAATATATGCAAGACACCACGCTGAGCTCTTCACATGCATTACCTGATCTTAACCGTGAGCTTTCCTGAAGAAGTGAGCAGGGTTACCCCGACTTAAGAAATTCAGAAATTGAGTCTTGGGGATAAATAACTTGCCTACTGTCGTCTTCCAGCTAGGAAGAATTCGGTTCCCAGTAACGAGCCTTTTTTTACACAACAGACAAGCACACCTGGGCATGTGTACAACCCCACCCCCGTCATGTGGGAGGAAAGGCGTTGCTGGAGACACCTAAAAGTGTGGGGAAGTGCGGTTGTGACATTGCCACCCATGGGCCAACCACTGCCTCCCTGAAGCAGAGGCCACACAGCTCCCCGCTCTTTTTAGCAAGAACAGAACAAGGCCTCCCATCTGGGCTGCTGGGCTCTGCCACATAAACATCCTGGAAACCTAAACAACATTTTTCCTGCTAACCACCCCCGAGAAGGCTGCCTGATGGAGGGCTTGTGGACAGAGAAGTTTCACCTCTCTGGAATTCTCTAGGGAGGGCCTGCATACCTAATTCCCCAAATAGCTCATCTTTTTTCTTTCTCTGATGAGTTTTATGAAAAAGTTCAGTGCATTTTCCTCCCCGTTAGCTGGCCTCGCAGGCAACCGCCAAAGGCTTGCCATTGCATCGTTAGATACGGTCAGGCCATTAACCCCGGCAGACTGAAAGGGCTCTCCACTGGGAGCCTGACTCTGACACAGGCCGTCAGGATCAATACAGCTTCTTCCATTAGGTGCATTTCCTCTGACGGAAATGGGTCTGCCC
Organism: Ondatra zibethicus; assembly: GCA_004026605.1. NCBI lineage: Eukaryota > Metazoa > Chordata > Mammalia > Rodentia > Cricetidae > Ondatra > Ondatra zibethicus. Next base: position 19,912 of record PVIU01018193.1, read on the forward strand.
GTTACAGTTGATGCTTATTGACAGGCCTCTCTCCTGGTCTCTCAAAGCCCCCTGGGAAACCCCACAGGGACATGTGCCAAGACTCTGGGGGGATGAGCTGGTATAGTTGAGCTACCTCTGTGCTTAGCAAGTAGCTGGACTCCCTCTCTGTGAATGTGATAAAAATGAACGTTTTTATTGTGTCGGAAAGAGAGCCCAGGCACATAAGGGGCAGGATCAGTTTGAGAATAGTGAGTTCATGAGGTTGGACTCACGGACAGACTTTCCGAGTGCATATGCCATTGGACAGCCAGGAAATGGCCCTCCTAATAGAAAAGACCATTCTCTCAGAAGTCAAGGAAAGGGTACAGCGATGGCAAGCTCCCTGCAGGCAGGGGGTCACCATCACTTATTTGGCTGGGGGGACCTCAAAAAATATCTTGAAAACATTATTCTTTTCTTTGTCAACCTTTCTGTGGGTTTGTTCATATCTCTCTCTCTCTCTCTCACTCTCTCTCTCACACACACACACACACACACACACACACTTGAAAGCATTAAAATTGAACACCAGACTGGGAAATGTCCCTTTGAGGAAAGGACACTTGCAAACCAGTGCCGGTTGCCGGTGCTTTCCTTCACAACAGAAATAATGCGGCCAGTCCCTGAACTTACCCGAGTGGCCTTGCTAACCCCACTGCTGCCCGTTCTTGGTGGGCATAGCTCTTAGCTGGTCATCAGCTGCAGCCTCACGCCCATTTGACCTCTGACCGCCAACTGCAGAAGAGGCTGAATCTCTAGAGTTCTTACTGTAGCTGGTAGGATAACAGATGTCTCAGTTGATGGACAATGATTCTGAGAGACCCTGAGCCTGGGAGGTCAGGGGCGATGAGGTCAGGGGTTACATAAAAGTTGGTTGTTCTGGGAGCATCCTGGGTCTGACTGTTGAAGTGCCTGCAGTCATCTTGGCTGTGTGGTTTACATCCATCTTCCCATCACCACATTCCTGTACTCTGCCCAGCCTTGGAGCCATCCTAAGACAAAAGAAGAGAGGGGAAGTAGGCTGGTTGTGGTTTGTGGTGGGACTGAGCCTTCATTAAGAGTACAATCCAAAAGAAATGAATATGAAGCAAAAGCAATTAATTCTCATAAGGGAGATTGGGGGAAGAAGGGAGAAGAGGAAGGAGAAAGAGACAAAGGGGGACGGAGTCAGGGTAGACACAGAGAAAGAGAGACAGAGATGACACAGAGACAGACAGAGAGACAATGAATAGTTCCAAGGTACTACCCCCCTTTAGATAAGCAGGGGTGTTTTTTGTTTTGTGTTTTGTGTTTTTTTTTATGTGTGGAGTCATAAATACCTTTTTAAAGAAAGATTTACTTATTTTATTTTTTGTTTATTTTTTGTATGTTGGAGTGGTTTTGCCTGTATTACATATGTGCACCATATGTATGCCTGGTCCCCAGGAAGGCTAGAAGAAGGCACTGGATCCCCTGGAACTGGAGTTACAGATGGTTGTGAGCCACCGAGTGGGTGCTGGGAACTCTGGTCCCAGATCCTCTGTAAGAGCAACAAGTGCTATAAACTGCTGGGCTGTCTCTCCAAGCCCCTCAGATGTCTTTGTCACCCATTGTTCCTATGAAAAGAGGCTTGGTTGTGCTCACAGTTTTGACAGGGAGAAAGGAGAGCCTTGGCTGATGCTGTAAGGTAAAGGCCCGGCTTAGGCCCAGAGTAACTGACTCTAAAGTTCCCCGTGTCATCACCCTCTCTGTGGCCAAGCTCCACGGAGCCTGTGATGCAGCTGGAGTCTGGAGTCATGGAGTCGAAACAAGCTTGGGGTAATGAGAAGTTCTTCGATCACTTTTTCATGAGTCTACAAAGAGAACAGAACTAGTAACCCACCAGCCAAGACCCTTCCCCAGGCTGGGCCTCAGGTCACCCATATGAGTGAGTGCGGTTCCTGCTTTGACCTAAAGGTGCCAGCTCAGGCGAGTCCTTTGGGTAGGAGAGAGTTGCCGAGGCTGCTTGATTAGACTGTGCCATTCCAATCTCAGGAGGTGTCGATCACATGCCTTAATCTGCAAAACCTAAAACCTAAGATACCCCAAAATTCCAACTTTTTGTTTTTTTCTTTTTTTCTTTTTCGAGACAGGGTTTCTCTGTAGCTTTAGAGCCTGTCCTGGAAGTAGCTTTTGAAGACCAAGCTAGCCTTGAACTCACAGAGATCTGCCTGCCTCTGTCTCCTGAGTGCTGGGATTAAAGGTGTGCGCCAGTACTGCCCAGCAAATTCCAACTTTCTTAAGCTTTGATGTGATTCTCAAAATTTGGGAGTTTTGGAACATTTTGGATTTCAAATGTTTTGATTAGGGACCTTTAATCCCAGCACTCAGGAGGAAGAGTCAGGCAGATCTTTGAGTTCAAGGCCAGCGTGGTCTACACAGTGAGTTCCAGGACAGCCAGGGCTACATAGTGAGACCCTGTGTCCAAGGAAAAAGAGATAGAGATGCTTGGTAACCCAGTAGGCCAGAAAAGATATTAGGGTAGAGTCCAGAAAGGCCATCGTAACTCTGCACAACCTTTCACCCCCTTTTATCTTTGTAAGGAAATGACAAATGACAAGCGATAACTGGAAGCCTACTGATTTGCACCCAGAAAAAGCCAAAGATGAAGGAAGTTTCAGGTAAACCAACTCTGGGCTGCTAGTTTCGATGATTAACAACGGGATTGTGTGCTCAGCTGGGCAGGGGCTGTTCCTAGCAAAACAGAGCCATGAACACAGCAGGAACCCAGCCATGTTTGTGTAAAGAACCATCCCCAAGACCGAAAAACACCTCTGAAATCTGTCAGTTTGCGATAAGGGATGCTTCAACCGGTGTTTTTGGAAGAGTGACCATTTTGTTCTTGCAGCGAGTTCTGCTTTGCAAGAGGAAGTTTAACAGACTAAAAGTGTCTGTTAATTCACTGACCACTGTGGCAACCACTGCCTGATCTAGATTATTCCACTGCATCTGGCTGAGCAGCTACAGTTTCCACTCGTAGACCTTGTCTCTGCAGTACAGATCACAAGTAAGCCTCCCCAGCGGGCACTCCCACATCTTCAGGTCCTGGCTCTCTCCACCAGACTGCCCTAGGGTAAGGATTGTGGTGTTAATACATTGATCTGGACATCCCTTGGTTTGTGTGTATGTATGTGTGTACATACATGTAGGTGCATGTTTGTAGATACACAGAATACGTATACACGCGTGTGAAGAGGAGAGATCAACCTCACATCTCGTTTCTAAGGGGCCATCCATCTTGTTTTTTGAGACAGTGCCTCTGATTGGCCTGGAACTCACTGAGTAGGCTAGGCTGGCTGGCCAGGGAATCAATCCCAAGGTTTCAGCTGTCTGTGTTCCACAGCTCTGGGATGACAAAAGCACTATGGCTGGACTTTTGGGGGTTTGGTCGCTTGATTGGTTTGTTTTTTTGGTTTTTTTTTTTGTAAGATTTATTTATCGCATATACAGTGTTCCACTTGCATGTGTGCCTGCAGGCCAGAAGAGGGCGCCAGATCTCACTACAGATGGTTGTGAGCCACCATGTGGTTGGCTGGGAATTGAACTCAGGACCCCTGGAAGAACAGTCAGTGCCCTTAACCTCTGAGCCATCTCTCCAGCCCTGTTTGTTTGTTTTTAACCGTGGATTCTAGGGTTCTACTTTGAGCCCCTGCATTCACGCTACAAGTGCTAACTACACTACCACCCAAGCCCCTCACTTAGCAACTTACAGGGCAGCCAAGCTCAGCTGTCACCACCTCAGACATCATCTGCTCAGCATGTTACAGCAACTAAGACTTCGTCTGACGTATGCATGTTCCTGTCTTGAGCCCCCAGTGTGGCTGGTGAGCTTTGGGATAGCAATGGTCCCTTCACTGTGCTGGGGCAACTTCCTGTCTCCTATAGCAGGAGGGGCAGACAGCCTGTAGTTTGTCAGGGGGTTGTAACGGTACTCAGTGCCTGGTATTCAAAGTCTTTCCCACTTCCCCAATCTGACTTTTCTACCAGAGAGAGGAAAAAAAATTGGAAGGTCAGCCTGAGTCCTCTGCTCTCAACGTGCCTGTCAGCCTCAGGCACAACGCTGAGCTGCCCGGGGTCCTGCAAAGATGCTCAGCTCAGCCCACAGTTCCTCCATGCCCCTGGCATTTCTACCTAACAGCCGCCTCCAAAAGAAAAAGGTTTCCTTGTGGCTGTGAGTGTTTGCCTTGTATGCACAAAGCCCTGGATTCCAGGCCCAGTACCCCATAAATGGATTCCCACAGCCACGTGGTAACTCATAACCATCTGTAACTCCACTGCCTGGGCATCCAATTCCTTCTTCTGGCCTCTGTGGTCACCAGGCACACATATGGTACGCCTGTATACATGCAGGCAAAAAACCTATACACACATATATAAAACCTGCTTGATGGCACATCCTAAACTCTCACCGTCAGGAAGGACAGGCCAAGAGGATCATAAGTTCAAAGTCATCCTTGGCTGCACAGTTAGTTCTAGACTAGCCTGAGCTAAGTGAGGCCCTGTCCTCAAAAGAAGCCATTGTTTCGCACAGACAGTGCTCTGAAAGTATCTCTCCATTGTCCCTTACAGCACCAGGGGCTTCACTGTATGTCTGGACTCTCCTGAGAAACAGAATTGACTCCACCTATGTTTGCCCAAAATGGCACAGGCTGTTAAACTGATTTTGAGCAAAGAGTCATCTGATTAATTGGGCCATATTTTAATTCAATTAAATGTGTTAGGTGTGAAAAAACTTAACAATTGCTATCCTGCAGGTTGACAATTTTTTTTTACATCTTAGAGTTCCTATTAAATATTTCTAAAATGTATGGTTGTCTTGGCAACATGGAGAAGAGATATAATTAATTTAATTCTGGTTATATAGGGCATTTTATCCACTAGGAGGATTCTGTACTTGGCCTTGTGTCTTCTCTTTTCTTTACAAATAGGTCTTTTGAACAGAGACAATTGGAGTACAAAGAATGGGGGGTGGAGGCAGGGACTGAGTGGTCTATGGTACAGCAGGGAAAAGCGTCCCTAAGCCCCAAGTCTGAAATCCAAAAGGCTCCAAACAAAATCTGCACCTTTCTGAGTACCATGATGCTTTGTGTCTTCAACCATTTTGCATTTCAGCTCTTTTTCAGCTTTGTGGTGCTCAACTGTTAGTCTATGCAAGTACCCTCACAGCCGAAATGCTACAAAATCAGAAGCACTTCTGGTCCCCTGGCTTGGATAAGGGTGACTTAGTCTGCAGTTGGGAAGTTCAGTGAATTCGTTTTGTGTTTTACTCTTTTGAGGGAATGCATTCTGCCTATTTCCTGCTGGTGTTTACTATAGGTGTCAGGCAGCTGAGTCATAAGCCCTACCTCTGAAGGCATGGCTTACCACAGGACCTGTCTCCTGTGTTAGGGGTGTGTTCAGTGTTTATTAACTTCATTGTCCCTCACTTAATAGCAGATCGTCCCTAGACAGGAAATCAGATGTCAGTTGTAACTCAAAAGACAGAGAGACAGACAGACAAAAGTCATAGTCAAAATGAGAAGCAAAGTTTCAGGTACTGGATATCTAACAACAAACTCCACAGCCTCTCTGTTTGTGACCCCTGGCCTGGCTATCATCTTAGAATGCACCCTGAACTCCTGGCTCGTCATCCTTGCCCCAAAGCTGTCAGAATTCTGTCCTGTGTTCTCCCTCAGAGCTGTCTCCACCGTGGCCTCAGCATTCAATGTCTTACAATGGCAGGACACCTTTGCAAAGCCCGTCAAACACCCTTTCCAGCACCCATACCTTTGGACATCCTGCTGACCTACCTGTCCATGAGGCCTCAACGGAACTCAGACTGCTTAGGGTATTGATGGGGAATAGGATCTATTAAGCACTGTACGATGTTCTGGCCTCTGCTACTGTCACCTCCTGGTGGTTCTTAGTCTGGTCCTCACTCTGTCTTATAGCAATTGTCAGAACTCCAGCTGCACAGAGATGAAGGCTGAAGGAATGTGGTACAGCCGATGCTCAGAGTGTGGCTGCCTTGAGCCGGCAGCTTGTGTGGTGTCCAGTGAATAAAGACCGTCGCTGTTCTCCTCAAAGCACGTTAAAACTGCCCCTGGCATCTTTGAGTTTAATACGCTATCCTAGCCTAAGTCTGTGACCCCCCCCCCACTATAGAGGCAGACTCCCTCTTATCTGAGCTCCTTGGCACAGTGCCCACCTCAGCCACAGCCATTCATGTTCCCCTCTGAGAAACCATTTGTGGGTCCTCTTCTTTTGTTTGGTTTTTGCTTTTGTTTTTCTTTGTGCATGTCTCTCGATGTGTGAACCGTCTACCAGCAAGGCATTGCTTTCTTCCTCTGCACATCCTGCAGACCCTGATAGGTGTTCCATTCAAGGGACCTGAACTAGCAGGAGGGTCTCAGCCCATGACACTCCACAGAACCAGGGGAGCAACTGAGGGGTTCCATGCGAAGGGCAAGAAAATAGGGGATCCTGAAGTCAAGTCCCAGTGATTATGCTGCCTGAGCTTGTAGCAAATATCGTGCCCAAGGGTGAGAGAAGATTGCTGCTTCCCTTAAAACACCCAAGATCTCTTATGGTCGCTTTTCCAGCTTAGCATGGTGCATTCGCAGCCGTTCTCAGCCTATAGATCAAATATCCGATTACTGCATCATCAGTATTTACATCATGATTCATAACAGTAGCAAAATTGCAGTTATCGAGTAGCAACGAAGTAATTTTATGGTTGGGGGTCACCACAGCATGAGGAACTGTGTTAGGGTCACAGCGTTAGGAAGGTTGAGAACCACTGGCTCGGAGTAATGTGGAGTATGTAGTCTGGGAGGGACTTGAGCAGAGTACCTTGTGGTGCCTGGAAATAACACCAGCCTGGTTCAACCAAGGAAACCAGAGGCTGTGGTCCCTGAAAGATAACCACCAATCAGAAGGCAGCACTGCAGACCTTTGGCTTGGCTTCTGCTTTCATTTGATTCCCTGCAGAGTTCCAGGCGGGGGTGGGGGGTTGGAGCGATGGGGGGGGGGACAACAAAAAGGAAAAAGGGAAGGGCCTGGGAGAAAGAGGACTGAGGTGAGGAAGGGGGAAGAAGAAGGGAGAGAGATGTCACAAGCAAGCCAGTGGGAAAGGTACTTTGTGAACCTCCTTCTAAAGCATGACCTTGGGGCATAATCTCCACACCCAAAGATCTGAAGCTCCTGGGAAATGGGAAGAAGGGAGGGCTCTCAGCAAAGCAGGCTCCTCCCAGTGACTAGGGCCCTCCCAGTGGCCTGTTTGACCTGTCCATCAGCCTTTGCTTTTGTGTCACCTGAGTTCATCTCTTTCCTTAGTAGTTAGAGACTTGGTGCTGTCTTTCATAGTCAACTACAAACGAATGCTAGATGTCAGTTAGGACCGGAATGTACCATGTGACAGAATGCCAGGAACTCACAGGTTGTCCCACTTACTGTTCTCAGGTGAGGCCATCCTACTCACTACAGCAGTGCCCCACTGAGACTTGAGGGCAGGATTGGACTCCGACACTCCAGGCTGAAGGGGCGGCTCTCTCTCTCTCTGCTGAGGTCTCAGACAGACTCTGAAGTCAGCCCTCTGCCAGCCTCTGAGTTGCTCTGAGGGGAGCAGATGCTTGGCTGTAATAGGCACACTCCCACTTGCCCTTGGCGCTGGCCCCAGGGGGTGGGCCGTGGGGGTGGCGCTCTATGGCAACCCGCTCTGCAGCTGAGCGGAGCTGGAAGTCTTCTGCCGCTGTTCCGTGTCTGTCTGTTCTGTGGGCAGAGTTCTGGGAACAGGCTCAATCCGAATTGTAACCAGCTTGCTTTGGGCTTCTAGGCTCCATAGGAATGGGGTTTTCCCTTCCTAGGGAATTTCACTCCTCTGTTTCAGGCATATAAATACTTTCTAGAAACCTTTAGAAATACATTTAAGGACCAGTGGGTAAAGGAGTTCACGACGAAGCCTGACAACTTGAGTTTAATCCCTTGTGGAAGGAGAGAACCAACCCCTCCCTGCGAGTTGTCTTCTGAGGGGGAGCTGGAGAGGTAGCTGGGCAGGTGAAAGCATTTGCTGCCCTCCCAGAGGACTAGATGCTTCTTAGTTTCTACGCTAGCTCACAGTCATCCATAACCCCAGTTCTGTGGGATCCAATGCCGTCTTCCGATCTCTGCAGGTACCAGGCTCACGTAGTACATATACATGCATGCAGATAAAACATACACACGCAGTAAAATAAATCTAAACAGAAAGGTTATAAAAGGTTCAACACATATTTCTTCTAGAAAGTTCTCTCTCGAGGCCCACGGCCCTTTGTGCTGTAGCCAGCACAGCTGACCCTCGCTAGAGAGGGTGTGTTAGATGTGATGCCTTCCACAGAATGAAAGCCCTTCCCTCTTGTCTCCTCCAGAAAGCACTGTTTGGGTTTCCTTAACCTCTCTGGCAGACTTATCACACTCAAACCTTCCATTATCTCGCTCCAGTCTTTCCCTTTGAACCTTCTCCAAAACAAGCCTTTTAAGTTAGGGAGACCGTAACTTAATTAGATCTCCCATTTCCGGAGGATTCTCGTGGCTCCTCCAAAGAAATAAATTAAATTTTAGTCAGATATATTTCACGGGGGGAAGGGTGCAAGAAAAAGAAATTGGATGCTTTATATAAATAGCACATTGTCTGGGCTGAAAATGAGTTTTCCTTATTCTGATTGTTTTGGGGACAATGGGTCCTTTGGGGGACATTAAATCCTTTCGAGTTTCTAGCCTTCAGCTCCCCACTACTGGTGGGCTCTTGTGTATAGGTGGCTTCTCTACCTAAAATAGGGAGGCAGGGGTCTCGGCCTGGAGAGTCCCTTTCAGAGGTGGTGAGGGTAAGAGGCTGCCAGCCTTTTGACCAGCTTCCTTTCTCGGGAACTTCATCTTAGGGAGTAGGCGTGTCTTTCACAGTGCGCATCCAGGTAGCTGACCACAGAAGAGCCAGGCTGGGAGGACAGGCAGGCCTGACTTAGCTCTCAGCTGGTAACAGAATTCTAGGCCCTGTGCTCTTCAGGCTGGATGCTTTGGAGAGAGATTTCTCCACTCCTCTCCACTGGAGCTTCCCTTGGTAGACTGAAGAAACTGGGCTCTCAAATGCGGTCTCGGGCCCCTCCCAGCCTGACCCAGAGACTCTCCCAGTACTCATGGTCCCAAGTGCTCCACGGAGGGGTCACGAGAGAAAGGAAGACCCGGGTGCCGCAGGCAAACAGGAGAAGGATACCCGGGAAGAGTGACAGTTCCATTGAATTCCTTCCCTTCTCCCGAGGACCCCAAGTCAGTGTACTGGAAGGGGGACAAAAATGATGACTTATTGATGACTCCTTTTGAAAATGACTGGCCACCTGTGATGCGTCAGCACTGCCCAAGGCTCCATGTACATCTAACATTCCATGACAGACTAGAGGCACTTGGTGTCTTCTGCCATGGCAGCTACCACTCTTCCCCCAGGAGTCAGCATCCTCCAGCTCACAGTGCCCCTCTTTGGAGCTGTCATCAGACTCTGTGTGTTATCAAGGTTCTCAGGTTTTTCCCTCCATTGCTATTGCTATTGCTACTACTGTTACTACTGCTACTACTATTGAGAGACGATCTCACCAGGTAGCCCTAGATAGCCTGGAATTCACTATGAAGACCAAGCTGACTTCTGCCTTCCCCAGTGCTTGATCAAAGGTGTGCACCACCATACCCAGCCCCCTCTGACTCTTGTCCCCAATGCAACCAGATAGTTAGCTTACAGCTCCTGTCAGATAGTTAGCTTACAGTTCCTGTCTTCCTGCCTACTTGGCTGAATTCCATGGGGATAGGAACCATACAAATCTAGTTCCCAGCACCCAGAACAGTGCTGATGAAACAGTTGGCAGTGAGTAGCAACTTGTGACATGGAAGCGTGGGTCAGCACCAAAGCCGGCTATGAACCCAGAACTCTGTGGCTCTGGCAGACCTGGCCTTGCCATGTTCCTGGAAAGCTTGTGTGCACGGCTTCACTCCTGTGAGTCTCTTGTAGATGCTAGCCCACCATCAGGAGGGCCGTGAGCAGTCTCTCCAGAAGTAACCGATGGTATTCTGCCATCTCTATTTCATCCAATATCATTGGTCCCCGAAGATGTCTGTAAAAGTGGAGATGATGGATCCACCTGGGTTGGTGGGGCATGGAAAAGGGGGAAGTGAGTTTATCCAAGTGTCCTCAGAAACGTTTAGCTCCACCTCTCCGGGTCCATAGGCTCCGCCTCCTCACCCATCCCTCAAGGGCTGTGAGTAAGACTCCACTCTGTAGCGGGGGATCTAGGTCATTGGAAACGAGTGGGTGAAAATCGAGGAGAAGTGCAGACATGACAACTTTTAGGGAAGCGAAAATAAAACCCTAATGTGGAAACTGAAAATAGATGGTATGGTATGTCAGGCTGCATGCAAATCCAATGCTAATTATGTGGAAATTAATGACGAGCCCTAACTTCTATCTGCCTTCCTATGACCCTTGGGGAGCCCCTGCTGCAGGCGTCTTTCCTTTGCCACCTAGCAGTGCTGGGAACCCAAACTCTGATGCCGCCCCCTGCCCGCTCCACCCCAATGAGAGAAGCTGAGAGGAAGGCTAAAAATACCAACAATAGATATTTGATTTCTTTCTGCAGACAAAAAGCTCTGGCATCCACAGGAGGAAGAAGCGTTCAAGCAGCATGTGACTGGTTGGTATGAAATAAATAAATTGAAAAAAAATAGCATGTAATTAACTCGGAGTGTCTGTGGGGAGTGAGGCTGTGCAATCTTTTTCTAACGGTCCCTTCCAGGAGGGGGATGAGCCAAATGTGACAGGCCCATTGGTCAAGTTGCCTGCCTCCTCTGCCCTGGCCCCAGGGTATGTGTATCTCCTTAGATCTGTTTAAAGGCTTTCAAAATCGTCCCAGATAGAGGCTCACATTATCTAAGCCCTGGCAGTCTCTTCAAGATTCACTATCCGTGTGTGGAGGCCAGGCTGGCCAATTTAGAAAACTGTCCTACTTACTCGTTTGCCAGGATGTCACTCCCAAGAGAAGCCCACAGGCCACCTTCCTGGAGCTGCCTTTTGCTTCGGAGGTCCAGTTAACCCAAGGATGCTTCCTGGAGAGCAGCTTTGGGGTTTTTTTTTTTAGGGAGTTGTGGGATGAGGAAGCAGTACCACTCGTTGGAGAACAGAAGTCTCTCTCCATCTGAGAGTTGGTTGGGAGTGTAAGCTTCAAAGGGTGGATCTTTCCAGCACAAATGGAAATCCTTGTCCATGTAGTCCTGGGGGTTGGAAGCGTGGAGAGGGATGGGCCTGCCTTTTCTGTTCCTCCTTACCCACTGTTCTCCAGTGAGGCTTCCTTGGCTCTCTCTCACAGGTTGTTCTCCCATGTTGGTGACCCCTTCCTGGATGACCCCCTGCCACGAGAGTACGTCCTCTACCTCCGCCCAACTGGCCCATTAGCCCAGAAGCTCTCCGACTTCTGGCAGCAGTCCAAGCAGATCTGTGGGAAGAACAAGGCCCACAACATCTTCCCCCACATCACCCTCTGCCAGTTCTTCATGGTGAGCTACATCGCATCTCCCCCCACCCCACCCCCACCCCCAGCGTCCCAGACAGCCCCTGGGATCTGGACTGAATAGCTGTTTGAAAAAACTAAGGAAATGCTCAAGAGCTCTCAGCACTGGGTGGACCCCCCAGGGGTCAGTGTGGTCCATAGTGAGGGCCTCACCCCAGTTGCTCACTCCTAACATCTGCTGAGGCCTGGAGCATCCGGGTTTAGTGCATCAGGACAACCATGCCCTTCCTCAACCTGAAGCACAAGCCTGAGCCTTTGTGGGTAGCACTCTGGCCTGGCACCTGAACAGCCATTGACATCACATGCTTGCTGTCTACTCGGTCCACTCTTAGGATAGGAGTCACAGTCTCTCTCTCTCTCTCTCTCTCTCTCTCTCTCTCTCTCTCTCTCTCTCTCTCTCTCTCGTGTGTGTGTGTGTGTGTGTGTGTGTGTGTGTGTTCATTCCTGAGATCCACCTCAAGTGTCGTTTCTCAGAAGCCATCCATCCACCTTGTAGTCTAATCTGGAACTCATTAAGGGGTCTAGCCTGGCTGACTGGCCAGTGAGTCCCAGAGAGTCTCCTGTCTCTGCCTCCCTGATGCTGGGATTCCAAGCCCGTGCTACCCCACCTAGCTTTTATTTTGTGGTTCTGGCAATGGAGCTCCACATCCCCATGCTTACATGGCATGTACTCCTAACGAGCTTCTTTCTTTCTGTTGTTTTGAGACAGAGTCTCATGTAGCTCAGCTTCACACTTGCAGCTGCATGGAGGATGACCTGAAACCCCTGATGTTTGAATTCCTGATCCTCCTGCCTCAGTCTCCCAGGTGCTGTGATTACAGGCATGTGACACTATGGCCGGCCAGCTCTCAGAGCAGGGAGGGGAAGAAACAGAGGTGGGGGCACAAGATAAGTGGGTTACAGACAAGAAAAGCCTCTCCACCTAGGTGGACAGCACCACAGGCTCTTACTAGAGTTTTCTAGAGACTGAAAGCCCTCGCCTGCCACAGTTCCTCATCCACACTCTGCCTATGGAAAAGCTTATTTAGGGGCTAAATCAATCCTCCATCCCATGAAGTTTGAAGTACACGTCATCTACTTCCATTCTCATGGAAATGGCGTTGACCTACCCACACGTGTTCCACGCGAAACAGGATGGTAGCCTTTTCAGAATACATTTTGCTTTGTTTTTTTCCGAACATAGCCTCCGTTAGTGTGTGTCTCAGGTAGAACACATGTTCCTAACCCCTTGTCTCTAGCAGCTCATTCTGAGAATTAAATCAATTGTCACTTCCTCTTAGTCATGCCAGGATCTTACAGAAAAGCATTCAGAGTTTTAGAGACTCATTCTTTCTCCCAGCCCTCCAAAGAGGGTAGGTGGATGACATCACCACTCCCCAGACTTAATCTTCCTTTTTCCCCAGGATCATGGAAGTGGAGGTGGAGACAGCAGTTGTCTAAGGAGCAGCAGAAAGAGCCCTGGAGGCTGTGTTCCTGTGTCTTTGCTTGCTGCCCCCCCCACACACACACACTCCTCCTCATCCTCCTCCTTTGACTCTCAGGCATCTTCCTCTATCTACCTCTGCCTTACTCCCTTGCAAAAGGGTCTCGCTTCGGGGGAGGGGGAGGTAGGCTGGTTGGGTAGCCAGCTATCAGGCTCCGGCTACCTTAGCCTCCCTTTGTTGGGCTTATAAGCACCTCCAGCATGCCTGACGTTTTATGTGGGTCCTGGGGATTTGAACTCGGGTCCTCATGTTTGCAGAGTAAGCACTTTTTCATACTGGGTTGTTTCCCTAGCCCTGCCTGGTTTTTTCAAGGTCAGGGGTCAGGGTCTCAGGTATGCCAGGCTAACCTAGAACTCAATATAGCTGAGGATGACCTTACACTATTCTTCACTTCCTCAGTGCTGGGTTTTCAGATGTGACCTCAACATCCAGTTTATTCCCTGCCCCTATCCAATTTTAAGCTATTGGAGGTGGACTCCTCAGCTTCCCAAATACCAGGCAAGCACTCTACCAACTAAGCTATGTCCTTTGCTCTAATCTCTAGGGTTTTTTTAATACATTTTATTTTATGTTTATAGGTGTTTTGCCTACGTGTATGTCTGTGCACCGCTTTCATGCCTGGTGCACACAGAGGCCAGAATAGGGTGTTGGATTCCCTGTACCTGGCATTATAGACCATGTGGGTGCTGGGACCCGAATGTAGGTCCTCTGTAAGAGCAACAAGTGCTCTTAACAGCTGAGCCATCTCTCCAGGCCCAAGAACTTTTTATTTAATTGACAGATTATAGTATATAGAATGACTGTTGAATATATGTATTCATTATAGAATGCTGGTTGAGCTAGTCCTATATACATTACCCGTCATCATTGTTTATCACTAGTCCTATATACATTACCCATCATCGTTGTTTATCTGTGGTAAGAACTTGACTAGCTACTGTCTTCCTCTTCTTGTTTTTCTTTGGGTTCTGTGGATTGAGTTCAGGGCCTCTTGCATACTAGGAAAGAACTCTTAACACTGCACCCTATTTCCAACCCTAAAATCTACCTTTTAGCAGTTTTCTAGTACACAGCACATTGCTTCTAACTTTTGTTACCATGCTCCTATTTACCCATCTGAAATTGTGTTTCCTTTAACTGACACCTCAATCCCAACCCTGGCTTTCATTTTCTGATTAACCAATCAGATGTCATTCTGGCAAGGTTCCCAGGAGCCACAATAGAGCAAGGGGAATGGGCAGAGATGTCATGATGCACCCCTTAGCTTCATTTGCCCAAGGATAATAATCAGTGTCTGGATCGTTGAGAGCCTGCAGCTCTTCCCTCCCTGGTGGACAGTGGTGCTGGTTAAGTAATTGTCTGATCGGCCTCAGCTCTCTGTGGACAGACAGTGCTCAGTGCCAAGGGGCAATGGCAGGCTTCTCTCTCTCCTGGGCTGTAGTGAATCCTGCTTGTTTTCCATCCCTAGTGTGAAGACAGCAAGGTGGATGCACTAGGGGAAGCCCTGCAGACTACTGTCAGTCGTTGGAAGTGTAAGTTCTCTGCCCCGCTGCCCCTGGAGCTCTACACCTCCTCCAACTTCATCGGGCTCTTCGTCAAGGAAGACAGCGCAGAGGTCCTCAAGAAGTTTGCTGCTGACTTTGCTGCAGAGGCCGCATCCAAAACAGGTAAGCACCCATGGTTATCTGCGTCGTCCTGGATCCCAAGGTCAGAGGTCCAAAGGGCAGGCATGGGAATGGTTGTGTGGCAATCACCCTACAAAGAGGAAAGGATTTATTTTGGCTCACGGTCCCACAGCTCTCAACCAGTGGTGGTTGCACCTGGGTTGAGGCAGAATGTCATGGTAGGGATGCATAGAAGAACAAACCTGCTCACCTTAAAGAGACCAGAAAGCAGTCTGCAGTAAGTACAAGAGGCTGGGGTCCCAGTGTCCTCTTCAAAGGCACATCCCAAATAACCTAAGTTCTTCCTATAGGCTCCACCTCTGAAAGATTACACTTCCTCCCAATAGTACCACAGGTTGGTAACCAAGACTTTGGGGAACTTTTACGATCAGATGGTAACTTCTGCAGAGGAGAGGGCTGGAGATGGGAAGCGGAGGGATCATGGGGAAATGGACCCATGTGGCAAAGCACACCCCACATCCCTTGTGACATGTTATGCTTCTTTCTGTCCTGCTGACCTACTGAGGAGCCTGCCCGTGGCTTGTGTCATGACTCCCAGCGACTTAACTGTTCCCACTGAACTATAAATGTAGCCCTTTGTAGTGTCTCCGTCTCCTCCAGCCAGATCTAAGAGAGCGTGTTCTCATCCTCTGAGCTCTCTACCCTTGCATGCTTTTATCTGGGTCTGACCATTCATTCCGTAGCGCAGGGCACAGTGGGGCGGAGCCACTTTCCAGTAGATGGTGGAAAAAGTCCTCAAGTTGAAGAGTGTTGGCTCAGAGGATTAGTTTACTATACGGTTTATTTTGAGATAGGGTCTCATATTGCCCAGGCTCTTCTCAAACTTGATGTGTAGCTAAGGCTGGGCCATGCATTTCTAATCCTGTGTCTGGCTCCTGGGTGCTGGGATTCCGGCTGTGTACCACCACCTCTGGTTTTCCCTGGACCTGGGGATAGAATCCAGGGTCTCATGCATACGCTAGGAATTGAGCTAAGCTACATCCCCAGCCCCTGAGTCCAAGTGCTGCATGAAAAGCTGGGGGTCACCCCCAGCCCCCCAGCCACACATTTAGAAATGACTGGAGATAGGAAGACCCACTCCACGCCACAGAACTTACTCCTTTGTCTTCTAGCCTTCAGCAGTACCTTAGCGCAGGGTGTCGGTCCTCGCTGCTGTTTATATTGCTTGTGTGGCGTTTCTTCAGAGAAGCCCCCACATTGAGCTTGGGCCTGAGGAAGAGTGTAATCAGAAGCCACTGCAGAACTACAGGGTCACAGTACATGTACTCTTCAAAGGACTGTGGATCCTTAAGACACTCGCTGTGGTTTAGGGCCCCCTTCTGAGAGCCCCTTTCTCCCAAGGACCAGCCTTGGGTTTACTAGATTCTACGGAGAGATGGAACATTTCAAAAAGATAGACTAACAAAGAGAGAATCTCCCCCATTGTCCTTAAGGACTTATTTTTATTTTAAAGCCAACTAGCTATTATCAGCCCACTATATCACTCCAAGAGCTAACAGAAGTCCCATATTCTTTTTACATGAGAAGAGGAGGACTGTGGCCGAGTCTTACGCCACATATGGCATAAGAGACAGTCAAAGAGCTTGCTTTCCGTGTAGGAAAGAGACTGCTAGTCCCTCTCCGAGAATCTACTGTCACTAAGAACTTGGTGATTTCACGGCTCTGTCCCTGTGGTGCTCCCTGGTGGTGATCTGCAGAACTGCACGGCCCTGACCCAGCTGGTCTAGCTTTGAGGAAAGTAGGTCATTATGTCTTTGCCCTAGAACTAATGCCTGTGTAGTCGAAAATTACTGGTTCACCCAGATTCTTCCAACGAGTATATTTAGTGTCGTTCTTCATTCTGGTTGGCTCAGGAAGACTCAACCTTGTGCAGTCATTTCATCAGCAAGTACTGAAGACCCAGAGTGTGGGTAGTGAAAACACGAACACTTGTCTCGTGGACTCACGCCACAGAAACACCCTGGAGTATAATGGAAAAGGCCGAAGCCCAAAAGATCAGCTTCCTCTGCTATAGTTCCTTCATTTCTTCCAATTCCTTAATTTCTTTTTGTTGCATTTTCTTCATTATTCTATCTGGGAAGTAGACAGTTATTATTGCTCGTGTAACATAGGAAGGGGAGATAAAAACATATCACTGATGTTAGTAAATTTGTTCTGCTTTATTTTTAGCATTTTAGAATAATGGTATACATACTTCAAATGGCCCCAGCCCAGAGCAGTGTCACCCCAAGGGGACATTTGCCAATGTGAGGAGTGCATTTGAGTTGCGCTGGCATCCAGTGGGTAGAAGCAGGAAAGGCTGCCACATTCTATAATGCAAGAACAGCTACCTACAAAGAACTGTTCACATAAGTTTTGTTAGGGAGCCTACTTTATACTGCGAATGTCTCCGCCCTCCTCATTTTTCCACCACATTCCCAGAATCCAGGAAGCTTGATCCCAGATGAAGACAGTCACACCGTTACAAAACCCGCTTTGTATTTCCACATCAATCATGTTGGCCCCTTTAAGTCCCTGTTTTCCTTCGTCTGAATGGTGGAGCTGGTGATGAACCCTAGACCTGTCAGGAGGAGTCAGCCTAAAAGATTAACCGGAATCCATCCACAGCTCCTGAAGAAAAGCCATCTGTTGTGTGGCTTTTTATCTCTGAAACAGCGGGTTGATGCGGGGCCTGGGATCCACCCCTTTAATTCACTGCTGCCCCTCCCTTCTTGGTTATATGCCCTTTCTCCTGTCTCCTGCATTGCTGCAATTTCTTCATTCTAATCCCCGAACCCTACCTTCCTTTTTTCAGAAGTGCATGTGGAGCCTCATAAGAAACAGCTGCACGTGACCCTGGCATACCACTTCCAAGCCAGCCACCTCCCCACTCTAGAGAAACTTGCCCAGAACATCGATGTCAAGCTTGGGTGTGACTGGGTGGCCACCATATTCTCTCGGGATATCCGGTTTGCTAACCACGAGGTAATGTTTCCCTGTAGCCCTGCATACCCCCAGGCACAGGGCTACCATCAGAAGGAGTGCTTGTTGCTGGCAACACAGTGAGATAGAGACCAAAGGGAAGTGACATTGGGACACAGGGCAGTGGGGACCAAAGGGGAGTTACCAAGCAGCACAGAAAGATAAGGACCAAAGGGAAAGCGGGTGAGCACTTGGCCAGGAGTCACTGGGCAGGTTTTATTAGGTTCTGGGAACTCCCTGAGAGGCTTAGCATGTGTGACATGGTTTATCTAGATAACATCCCCATGTTCTGTCTGCCCTGTCAGCCTTATTGGAGAGACATAGGAATAAAATGGAGGATAGATAGAAAATATATCAGTGAAAATGTAACATTATATTTATGTAAGCTTTTGATGTTGAAAAAAGGCATTATCCTGACCTGAGGCAAGTCGGACACATAAATACAAAAATAAACCAAAATCTAAAACCTACAAAGGCAAAATCCATAGGTATTTGATGATAGGCTGATGTCTAGAGCACGCGAGGTATGGCTGTAAGGGCTAGTGAGATGACCTGACTGGTGAGGTCACTTGCTATCAAGCCTGACAACCTGAGTTTGTGTCTGGAAGCCGCATGGGAGAAGGAGAGATCAGAGTAAATCAGATTGTTCTCTGACCTCCAGTGAATGCACGCATGCATCTGCACGCATCCGCGCACGCACGCACACACACACACACACACACACACACACACACACAATGGCTACATTTATAAGAAAAGAACTTTGAGTGGCAGCAAGGGAGAGGGCAGACAAATATAAAAAGAAAACTCACCCGTGAGTTGTGCCTTGTGAAGGGTTGCAGACGCCACAGTGGAAGGTGTGAGTGAGGGTGACAGCATCCTACTCTAGACAAATGGGTGTATCTGGCCAGCATCCTTCTTCAGATATAATCAATGTGGCTTTCCGGTCAGTCACGTGCCTCTCAGAAGGGAAGCGTTTATCTTTTTTATCTTAGTGGAGACTCAGGGGCTAAGTGTCAGCTCTGGAACAGTAGTCCAGTTGAGAACCAGAGAGGGAGCAGAACCGAGCGAGGTCTTCTGATCAGCAATGGTGGGTGATCCAACTTAAAAAAGGCCACACACGGCAGACCTGTGTGTCTGCTGCTTCCCTTTCTGTCATGGTTTCAGTTATCAGAAGCTATTGTTTCATGTTTCGGGGGATGACCCAGTGGGTAGGAGCAATTCCCATGCCAACACGAAGTCCTGAGTTCAGATTCCCAACAGTCATGCGTTGAGAGGCAAGCAGATGAATCCTAGGAGCTAGCATATGTGCATTGGTGAGCTTCGGGATCAGTGAGAGATCCTGTCTCACGGGAATAAGAGGAGAGCAGTAGAAGAAGACATCCAGCCTATTTCTCTGGACTCCACGTGTGTACACACACAGGTATAAGCATACAGGGGCATATACTTGGCACACACACTCTTACATATACAATATAAACACACAAATTCATAGCCTTTAAATAACTTTTATTACGGTGTATTATTAGAGCCTCTCTATTTTATTATTGGTTATTGTCCTCTATCTATAAGTTAAGTTTGATCATAGCTATAAATAGAAACAAATTTCTAGTATACACTTACACAACACAGAGAGGGTATGTTTGGCACTCTCTGCAGTTTCAGGCCTACCCTTTGGGTTTTGGAATGAACCCCATGGTTAGTGGAGAACTACCTGTAGTTAGATGAAAATCTTTCTTCCAATTTAATTACATTTCTTAAGCTGTAGTTACAATTTTTCCCAACTTTTCAACAACAGAGTTCTTGTGGTTGTTGTTAGCATACATGACCTTTTGGCAGTTTTTTTTAATGCTTTCTTTTAACATGGAAAAAATAGAGAACAGAAACAAACAGAACCTCTTGCTGCCCCCAGGCAACCTGATTGTTAAGATCCGTTCTATGAACCAAAGCTTCTGGGCATGAGGTATGGCAGGCGCCTTTGGGAATGTTGAGGGCAGGCTTGGCCTGACCTTCCTGATGAAAACACCCTTGGATGTTG
>PVIU01018194.1:0-39676 GCA_004026605.1 Ondatra zibethicus
GAACGCATTGGCACAGGAGACCAAGCCAAGCAGCACAGACAGTGAGAGAAACAATTAACAAACAGAACCTCCTGAAACTGAAAAGCTTCTATAAAGCAAAGGAGAAGGTCATCAAGATAAAACGAAAGCCTACAGAATGGAAAAAGATCTTCACCAACCCCACATCAGACAGAGGTATGATCTTCAAAATATACAAAAAACTCAAGAAATTGGTCATCAAAAGAACACATAATCCAATAAAAAAATGGAGTGTAGACCTAAACAGAGAGCTCTCAACAGAGGAATCTAAAATGGCTGAAAGACACTTAAGGAAATGTTCAACATCCTTAGTCATCAGAGAAATGCAAATCAAAACAACTCTGAGATTCCATATTACACCTGTAAGAATGGCCAAGATCAAAAACACTGATGACAACTTATGCTGGAGAGGTTGTGTGGTAAAGGGAACACTTCTGCATTACTGGTGGGAATGCAAGCTGGTACAGCCCCTTTGGATGTCAGTGTGGCGATTTCTCAGAAAATTAGGAAACAACCTTCCTCAAGACCCAGTAATACCACTTTTGGGTATATATCCAAAGGATGCTCAATCGTGCCACAAGGACATGTGCTCAACTATGTTCATAGCAGCATTGTTTGTCATAGCCAGAACCTGGAAACAACCCAAATGTCCCTCAACCGAAGAATGGATAAGGAAAATGTGGTACACAATGGAGTACTAAACAGCAGAAAAAAACTAATGACATCTTGAATTTTGCAGGCAAATGGATGGAGCTAGAAAACATCATTTTGAGTGAGGTAACCCAGACACAGAAAGACAATTATCACATGTACTCACTCATAGGTGTTTTTTAAACATAAAGCAGAGAAATCCAGCTCACAAATCACAATCCCAGAGAACCTAGACAACAATGAGGACCCTAAGAGAGACATACATGGATCTAATCCACATGGGAAGTAGAAAAAGACAAGATCTCCTGAGTAAATTGAGAGCATGGGGACCTTGGGGGAGAGTTGAAGCGGAGGGGAGAGGAAGCAAGGGGAGCAGAGAAAAATGTAGGGCTCAATAAAAATAATAAAAAGACATGTTTATTGATGTATAACTTACATAGAATGAACTTCACTCCTTTTAAATATATAGTGACCTACCTGTGTGATTACCATCACTACCAGGATATAGAGCATTTCTTCATGTGTTTTTGCTGAACATGTTCACTGTCCTAACTGAATTCTTGGCAACTCCTGATATGTTTGCTATCTCTGTGCTTTTGTCTTTTGGGGAAATATTGTGTACCTGATGTCTTTGATTTAGCATAATGCCTATCAGAAATTTGTTTTCTTTTTGTTTCTGAGTTATCCATTTTATGAATGTTTCACAGTTTACTTGTGCATTTAGCATTTGTTGAACATTTTTGTTGGTTGGTTTTACTTTGTGGGTATTATAAATAAAGCTGTAATGAACACTCACCTACATATCTTTGTATGGGCATGTGTTTGTGCTTTTCATTTCTACTTGTATGGAAAGTGTATGCTTAATTTTGCCAAAACCTGGCAACCATTTTTAAGAGTGTGAATAATTTGCATTCCCGGGAACAGTGCAGAAGATGTCAGACCAGGCTACATTTTCACAGTGTTTGCTTTTTTAGGAAGTTTTAATTTTAACCATTCTAGTGTATCTTAATGTTTTGGTTTTTAGTACATTTCTTACTAATGAATGACATTGAACATCTTTCTGGTGCTTATTTATCATCCTCTATCTTCTTACATCTTTTACATACTTTGACTTATTATAGCCTTTTTTGTAGGTTTGTGTGTATTTTGAGGTACCAATTCTTTACCTGGTAAATGTGCTTTGTCTATTTTATTGCTGCCTATGGCTTATCATTTCATTTCCTTAGCAGTGTCTTTTGTAGAATAGAAGTTTTAGATTTGGGTCAAGTCTAAATGTTTCTATCTGATGAACCATCACCCCCTCAAGCATTTGACTGTTTATTGTGTAGGGACATAGGCCCCACTTAACAAAGATGAGTATGGAGTACTATGCAGAAGAAGTTATTAGTAAATGAGCTTTAGGAGACTGGGATGCACCTTAGTGGTATCAAGTGTCTAACATGTATGAGGCCGCAAGAACTGTTTTAAAAAAGATACTAGCTTTACGATCACTTTAAAATGCCTTCCTCCTCATGAAATTGAGAGAAGTTTAGATAAATCTTATAGCATTTTTCATGTCATTTTTGTAAGGATTACTGGCATCCAGACATTGGGGCTTTTAAAATCCTATAACTTTCTATACTGATATTTCATATGCATTTTAATAAATAAAGCTTGCCTGAAGATCAGAGAGTAAAACAGCCCCACTGGTCAGTCTTACAGACCAGGCAGTAGTAACACACATTTTTAATCCCAGTAGCCACACTTGCTTGCCATAGAAACCAGGCAGTAGTGGTGTATGCTTTTAATCCCAGCCCTAGAGGGGGTTATAAAATGGGAGGAAAAAGCTCTCAGACACAGCCTCATCCTGAGATTCCTGAAGGCAGGATGCCATTTTGGACTGAGGTAGAGGTAAGAGCCAGTGGCTGGCTGTTTTCTTTTCTGACCTTCTGGTTGAACCCCAGTATCTGTCTCTGAGTTTTTATTAATTATGCTACATTTGGGATTTTATTGCTTGTACTACAGTTGGGATGTTTTGATCTCTGATCTTCTTAGTTATGGCCATCATGGGTATACCTGCACAAATAAAAACAGACAATGCTCCAGCATATATCTCTAAGAAAATGAAACAGCTTTATTCATCAACCAATAAAAGCAACACATATACAGAAGGACATCCCACATCGACTTTCCTTCACTGTAGCTGAATAATAGTGATGAATTCATTGGTTGCTTAGATGCAATTGATATTTTTGTTGCAAGAGGAGGAGTGCGGGCTGCATTCCCTGCGCCCAGTTAACTTATGCCCGAAATAATTACACGGAAACTGTATTCATTTAAACACTGCCTGGCCCATATGCTCTAACCTCTTCTTGGCTAACTCTCACATCTTAAACTAACCCATATCTAGTAATCTGTGTATCATCACTAGGATGTGCCTTACCAGCATGAGTCTAACCAGTGTCCATCTTGGGCCGGAGAAACATGGCATCTGCTACACTTCCATTATCTCCAGCATTCTGTTATGTCTACTCCGCCCACCTAAGGGCTGCCCTATCAAAAGGCCAAGGCAGTCTCTTTATTTAACCAATGAAAGCAATAGAAATACAGAAGGAACTCCTACACCATTTTGCTCAGTTTTTGTATTTAAACAAATATGCTTGGTTGCTGGATGATAGAAAGAGAAAATAAAACATTTCTGCCCCAACAAGTGACATCCTAAATGGGATAAACTGTGTATGGTTAACCAAAAGTCAAGGGATGTTATATGGCCAGAATTAAGTATATGGTGATCAGGTATGTAAGATAAGGCAGGATTGTGGGGACCTTCAGTTGCCTTTTGGGGCCTGAAGCACCATTTTATTAAAAAAGTGAATTAACATTCATGATTGAAGTCTTGGGATGATTTGGGCTTGTCTTTGGTTGATTTTGATCACCTGAATTTGAAAATGGTGGAGTTGGGGCTGGTGGTATACCTACTTGGTAGGATTTTTGTTTAGATTACGAAAGGCCCTTGGTTTGATATCCAACACTGTCTACAACAGACCTATTGATACATGAATGCCTATACCCAGCACTTGGGAGTCAGAGGCAGAAGGATCAGAAGTTCAAGATCACCCTTGATTGCATACTAAATTCAAGGTCAGTTTGAAATACATGAATACTATCTCAAAACACACGGAACAATAGAGTTAAGGTACTTCGGGGCTTTGGTGTTGTTAGGAATATTTTCCTTATGCGAGCTCTCTGCCGATGCAAATTCCCAATCAAGCCAAATCAAAACAAGCCAAATTAAGAAATATCCAGGTTTAATGGGAGTTCTGCACTCTCGGGTGGCCCTGAGGGGGAACCAGAAGTGACCACCGGGAGATGAAGAAAAGGAGACCACGTGTTCCTCTTTTGGGAGCTCATTTAAATACCCTGGGGAGTGGTCCTGACCCCCCCCCCCAGGGAGGGGTCAGGACCTGGCCTGCTGGGATTTGGAGTCCAGAGTGCTAACTCGTAGGGTCAGGGGGCTAGGATAGATGCAAGGGGCTGAGGCCTAAGCTCCCAACTTAACAGGTATCTGCTTTGGTTTTTGTCTGGGTCAGGAAGCATGTTAGTTGGCTTGTCTGAGAGTGCAGGAAAAGAGGCTGTGGGTTTTTATTTTTTTTTTGGTTGTTGTTGTCATTTGTTATCAAGACCTACAAACATTTTTCCTGTCCTCTCTAGCAGTCATATGTGACCCATGTGAGTGAAGGGTACATGGGAGGCTGCTTAGCCCTCACATTGAAATGTAGCTGCTATCCCTGTTTATTTCTGTCTTGCATCCTTTTGCAAAGCACAATAAATGTAGCCAGTGGCAACCTGGTTGTGTCCTGGGAGTCTGTTTGCCTACTGGACCTCATCACCACATCTATGTTGCCTGCTATGCCTCCTTAAGCTGAAAAGCTAGCAGGACAAGGTGGGATTGTGTCATGGGTGAGAGATCTGAATTGCGACTAGGACAAAGAAAAAGTAGGAGAATGAGGAGCATCTTCTCTTAGGGCAAGCAGCAGTGCTCCTGCTGGAAATCCAGATGAGGAGGGAGGACAGAACTTCAATTTCATCTCAGGTGAGGGGCCTAGACAGGACCAGGAACTCTTTCTAGTTGTCATTCTTTTTAAATGTAAGCAAGAGTTCTTAATACAAATGTTGATAAACCCATCAAATGAATCGAATCTACCTAATGTCCTGCAACCCTCACCTTAGCCACCAGTGTACTTTAGGATGCCAGGTGTTCTCTTCATGGGCTCAGAGCTGACTGGGAGGTGCATCCCAGTACCCCAAGAGAGAATAGTTCTGCTACTCTGGGTAAAGATCCAAATTCAGAATACAGTACAAGTATAATTTCTGTGGGAAACCATCATTTCTCTGCTACTTTTTGTTTTTTAAAAAAAGACTTTCTTTTTATTTATTCTTTATGTCTTTCGGTTATGCATCTTGATCCCATTCATTTTCAGTTCCTGCATATCTGCCCTCTGCCCTTATAGTGACCCCCAATAAAATTTAAGAGAAAAAAAAGAAAGTGGGGGGGAGGAATCTTCATTATGGAAACTGTGGTGTGATGTAGTGAGTCGTGCAGTATACCCTTTAGTCCATACATGTTTACTTGCAAATGCTCATTGCAGAGAGTCATTTCATTGATCTGGTTCAAGGCCTCTCTGGTTTCTGCTACACTAAGGATGCTGGGCCTTCAGTGGAACTCCTCTTGGCTATCCTGGTGTTGCTCTGTGTCATGGAGGTCCTGCAGTTTTGGGTCTGCAGGAGTAGTTCCTTCACATGCTCTAGCAGATCACAGATAGGGTGGATATTAGGGTGGGCCAACCCATAACCTTGGTTCTGGGCCTGGATAGTTACAGGTTTTATTAAGAAATATCATAAGTTGAGTTATTATAAGTCAAGGGGTATGCTAAACCCTATTCTAGGAATTTTATAATTATTAACTTCCTTAATTCTTCATAGTACCTCAACATCATTTTAGTTTTTTGATGAGAAAAATGAGAGCCATTGAGGGGTTTGCCCAGGTCACCTAGCTTATTAAATGGTAAAGCAGAGCTTTAAAGCTGTCTGACTCCACACTCTCTGTTCTGAGCCTTTTGAATCCAGGAGCTACTTTCCTCCATTCTTTCTCATACTCTCAGGCAGGTTGCAGCTGCACTGGGTTGTACCAATGCTCAGCTTGTGGGGAGCCTAGAGGAAGACAGCAATATCCTGTGTCTTACATTCCTGTTCTAACAAGGCAGGGCTGCACTATGGTTTATGTACTTCCTATCATGTCTGTTGACCCTCTTTGTTACTGAGTTCTTTCCCCAACTCCTTGTGTCCAAAAGCATATTTCCCCTTCCTTTCAGCATCCTTGGCAAAGGCTTCTGCAGGCTTCTTCCTTCCTTGCTTTTTCATAGGGAAATGAGCTTAGGGAGGAAATTGGGCTTGATCCATGGATATGCACTTGTGACTTTCTTGTGGATACATGCCTCATCACACAGTTTTCCTTCATTTTAAAAGAAATCTCATTGTCAGTACCTGGGCTATCCTGCCTGGGCACGTTAGATAGCAAAAGAAAGGAAATTGTCCTTTCTCTAAGATGAGCCTGGTGGCATATGCGTAATTATTCCTTTTTAAGACCCCAGACTCCATGCAGAGAAGATTATTTTGTACCTATCTTTGCTAGCTGGGTAGAGTGATTTACTTTTTCATCATGGTTGCCATTCCTTGCTGTATAGCACTTCTTTGGTTTTTAGGTCAGCATGGTAAGCAGCCTAATATTTTATTACAGCACTCCAGCTCCTCACAATTGCTAGTTGGACAGAAGTGGTAGAAACAGATCATGTTTTCTCCCTCCTATTATATTTTGCACAGTAGAGCAGCATGGCATATTCTACTGTGCCAGAAGCTATGAGTGACAAATGGATCTGTGCAGTGACTGAAGATGACAGAATATTACCTGCTAATTAAGAAAGTGCCTGTGTTTTGAGCCTGTAAAGCAGGTAGTATATTACAGACCCAGTGTTACAATGACCTGCAGCCACAAGTAAGGACTCATTTTGTCGTATGAAGCATTGCAATTCTCAGATCAGCAATTTAGTGTTATTTAAACATCCAGTTCTTATTTTGTTACTTTAATACTTTATGTGTAACATAAATGTGAAACAGCATAAATGACATTGATGAAAGGTTTTTTTCCTTGCTACACAGCATTTTACGTTTTACTAATAACTTTAGAATAATTCAGGGAACTAAAAAGTTTTTTGCTAACCCCTTTTAATTCTTTTTCTTTTTGCAAATAGGCATATTATCTAGATTGTCTTAGAAACTGGTTTTCTTTGTTATGTTTTTGTTTTGAGACTTATAAACTTAACTGATGTGGTACCCACTGTGTAGACCAGGCTAGCCTACTCATAGACATCTGTCTGCCTCCTGAATGCTGGGATTAAAGGTGTGCTCTACCATGCCTGGCAGAATGTACTTTTTAAAAAAAACGTATTTATTTATTTTACATCTGACTGCAGTTTCCACTCCCTCCTCTATCCCCAGTCCCTCACCCGTTCCCACCCCATAATCTTTCGTTTCTGTTCAGGAAAGGATGAGTCTTCCATGAGTATCAACAAAACATGGCATATCAAGTTGCAGTAAGACTAAGTACCTTCCCATGCATTAAGACTGGGTAAGGCAACCCAGTATGAGAAGTAAGGTCCCAAAAGCCAATAAAAGAGTCAGAGACAGTCCTGTTCCCACTATTAGAAGTCCCACAAGAGGACCAAACCACATAACTGTAACATATATTCAGAGTGCCTAGGTCAGTCCCATGGAGGGTCTCTGGTTTCCATTCAGTCTCTGTGAGCCCCTATGAGCCCAGGCTAATTGATTCTGTGGGTTTTCTTGGTGTTCTTGATCACTCTTGCTGTGGAATAATCATTTTGTACACTGTGATGATGTGTTTTTGCCAAGGTACCTTCTGATTGGTTTAATAAAGAACTGAATGACCAATAGCTAGGTAGGAAGAGCTTAGGCGGGACTTCCAGGAAGAGAGAGAGGAAATGAAAAAATGAATTTAGGTGTGAGAGAGATGCTAGAGGACACTGAGGGGAAACAGGAGGTGCAAGCTGGAAGAAAGTTAAAAAGATGTGAGATTAAAACATAGATTAATATAAATGGGTTAATTTAAGTTATAAAACCTAGTGGGACAAGCCTAAGATATAGGCCAAGCATTTTTACTTTTTGATTTCCCAAGACAGGGATTCTCAGTGTAGCCTTGGCTGTTCTGGAACTTGCTTTGTAGATCAGGCTGGCCTTGACCAAGCTTGTATAATCAATTAATAAGTCTCTGTGTCATTTTTTTGGTGAGCTGACAGCTCAAAGAAAAATCCATCTATGCTCTTTGACTCCTACAATACCTTCTCCCCCTCTTCTGCAGAATTCCCCAGAGACTACTGGAAGGGGAGATATTTTAGGGTCAGGTGAAAACCTGGTGCAAATGGATCTCCCAGGAATCTATAAGGAGGACCCCAGTTAAGACTTCTAGCAATAGTGGATATGTAGCCTAAACTGGCTATCTCCTGGGACCAGATTGTTGTCTAGCCCAATTTTCATCAGAGAGGCATCATCCAGCACTTGATGGAAACAGATGCAGACCCACAGCCAAATATTAGGTGGAGTTCAGAAAATGCTTTTTAAAATGACAGATTGATGATTTATATTTATAAAAGCTATAAATAGGTACTTCTTTTAAAATAGAATATTTTTATTCTTTGAGAATTTTATTCAGGCACACAATGTATTTTGATCATATTTACTCCCTACTCTTCCCCTTCCACTCCTAAATCCTCACTACAACTTCCTACCTACTTTATTTCTTTTTTCCCCCTTTTAAAAAATAAAGTCAGTTTTTAAAAACTGAGTCTAATTATTGCTGCCCATATCTGTGTGGATGTGGGGCCATTCACTGGAGCAAGAAAACTTACTCTCTCACAGCACCCTCCCCCCTTTTTTGCAAAACAAGAACTCTGAATTGAGTCTCCTTTGGTTAGCTTTTCTCCTGACCATTATCCATAACAACTTGTAACCAACATTCTAAAGAAAGGCAAACATCCTTAATCCATTTTTTTTGGGGAATGTGGACAGAGTTTTCCAGCATACTTCCTGCTGATTGGGGGCACTGATAATCTTATGTGACCTAAAGAAAATTTTGAATTATGGTCAAGTTCTGACTGGAAAATTCTGTGAGGCTTGATCATCTCAGCCAGCAGTTTGAAACTGTTCTGGATGTAGAACTCAGAGGAAACTCCAACAGAGGTCCTCTGAAATGTAGGATCATATGGACCATCTGCTTCTATTGGAGATTCTTCAGGGGGGTCTTCCTTGATCAAACCTGATTTTTCTTAACTCAGAATGAATCCACAGCCTCTCATTTCCCATGGAAACAAAAGCAAACTCTCTTCTCCAAAGTAACATACCTTTTGACTTAAATGTTGAAGTCAAGGCATTTTCAAAATATATATGTTAGATTAATCCAGCAGCATTTATAATCAAATATCTTTTAGCAGCTTTTACTTCTTCAGCCATCAAACAATTTAAAGACAACACTCTCTGTGTATTTTTTTTATCTTTACGTGGCTTTATTTTAAACTCTATTTTTTTATTTTTAATTTTTGGCTTTTTAATCTTTTTTTATTGATTTTTATTGAGCTCTCCATTTTTCTCTGTTCCCCTCCCTGCTTCTCCCCTCCACACTTCAACCCTCCCCCAAGGTCCCCATGCTCCCAATTTACTCAGGAGATCTTGTCTTTTTCTACTTCCCATGTAGATTAGATCTATGTAAGACTCTCTTAGTGTCCTCATTGTTGTCTAAGATCTCCAGGGGGGCTGGAGAGATGGCTCAGCTGTTAAAGGCTAGGCTCATAACCAAAATATAAGATCTCTGGGATTGTGGTTTGTACGCTGATTTTCTTTGCTTTATGTTTAAAAAACACCTATGAGTGAATACATATGATAATTGTCTTTCTGTGTCTGGGCTACCTCATTCAAAATGATGTTTTCTAGCTCCATCCATTTGCCTGCAAAATTCAAGATGTCGTTAGCTTTTTTCTGCTGTTTAGTACTCCATTGTGTACCACATTTTCCTTATCCATTTTCGGTTGAGGGACATTTGGGTTGTTTCCAGTATCTGGCTATGATAAACAATGCTGCTGTGAACATAGTTGAGCACATGTCCTTGTGGCACGATTGAGCATCCTTTGGATATATACCCAAACGTTGTTTCCTAATTTTCTGAGAAGTCACCACACTGACATCCAAAGTAGCTGTACCAGCTTGCATTCCCACCAGTAATGCAGAAGTGTTCCCTTTACCACACAACCTCTCCAGCATAAGTTGTCATCAGTGTTTTTGATCTTGGCCATTCTTACAGGTATAAGATGGAATCTCAGAGTTGTTTTGATTTGCATTTCTCTGATGACTAAGGATGTTGAACATTTCCTTAAGTGTCTTTCAGCCATTTTAGATTCCTCTGTTGAGAGCTCTCTGTTTAGGTCTATACTCCATTTTTTTTATTGGATTATGTGTTCTTTTGATGACCAATTTCTTGAGTTTTTTGTATATTTTGAAGATCATACCTCTGTCTGATGTGGGGTTGGTGAAGATCTTTTCCCATTCTGTAGGCTTTTGTTTTGTCTTGATGACCGTGTCCTTTACTTTACAGAAGTTCTCAGTTTCAGGAGGTCCCATTTATTAATTATTTCTCTCAGTGTCTGTGCTGCTGGGGTTCTATTTAGGAAGTGGTCTCCTGTGCCAATGTGTTCAAGTGTACTTTCCACTTTCTCTTCTATAATGTTCAGTGTGGCTGGCTTTATGTTGAGGTCTTTGACCCATTTGGAGAAGTAGTGTTGGCAGGGCCTGAAAAGGGCAGGATATGGGGGTCATGAAGTACAGTGCTGTGGTCTTGTCAGCAGCAGGAATGGCACAGGTCCACTCTTCATGAAGAGCAGTTTGAGGAGCTCCCTTAGTCTTCCAGAGACCTGAACTCAAAGAATACCAGATCATTGGACTCAAGGCAGAAAAGAATTTTAGTATAAGGCAGGATGAAGCAGAGCTGGGATTTATTCAAAATAGAAAGCAAGCCATTCAGGGAATCAATTAGGTATACTGAGAGCATAGGTGTGGTTTTTTCAAAGTGTTTCAGCTTACTAAAAGGTATTTTAACATAGGTTTTAAACATGGATTAGGAGAAGGAGGGACTAAGTGTTCTCAAGGGAGAGTCACCCTTAAGTGTGACTTAGGCATTAGGCATATATACTATTTTGGTAACTCTCAAGCTCCATCTGAAAGAGTTAAGAAACATTTCTCCTTTTCTTTCTCCATTAAATAAATAAGAGTATAGGATGGTTCTAGAGGATCCTTGGGTGAAATTACAATCTGATAAAATAAAACCAGGAGCCGCTATGAGTGTACAAGGGGGTCAGGGCATGTTCTTTTCCAGTAAATGGGGTCTCTGGTGAGATTTCTAGAAAATTAGAGGTTATTAGTTAAGAGAGTAGAAAGTAAATATTGCTAATTGTGTTATAATTTTTTAATTCTCAATTAGTGAGATGCTTTGTCATCCAGACTTCTGGAGGAGTACCTTAAACTCTTCCAATGGACCCATGATTTTCCCCGTGTTAGCTCTCTTTCCTTGTGTTCTCTCCCTCATCTTCATCTCCCCTCCCTCTCCCCACTTGATCTTGTTGCAGACCCCACCCATGCATGCATAGCTATCTATTCTATTTCACTTCCTTAACAAGCTCTATCTGTTCCTCCTAATCCTTTACTCTATACCCCACATCTAAGGTTCTAGCAATTGCTTGGTGATCATTGACTCAACAGCTTATATGCATATATATGGGAATATATATACCACTTTTCTCTTTTTAGGTTGGAAATACCTTGCTTAGGATGATTTTTTTTCTAGCTCCATCTATTTACCTGTGAATTTCATGATGTCATTTTTTAAAACTGATAATATTCCATTGTGTAAATGTACCACATGTTCTTTATCAATTCTTCTGTTGAGAGACCTCTAGTCAATTTCTGACTTATGAATAGAGCAGCAATGCACATGGTTGAACAAGTGACTATATGGCAGGATCAAGTGTCCTTTGCATCTTCCTTAGGAACCATCACATAGATTTTCATAGTGGCTGTACAAGTTTGCACTCCAACCGTCAATGGAGAAGTGTTCCCCTTGCTTCATATCCCGCAGGAGCTGTCACTTATGTTACTGATCTTAGCTATTCTGACAGGTGTAAGATAAAGTCTCACAGTAGTTTTGATTTGCATTTTCCTGATGGCTAAGTGGTTTCTCAACCACTTGATATTCCTCCACTGAGAGTTCTCTGTTTAGATCTATACCCCCCATTTTTTAGTTATAAACTGATTGGCCCATTAGCTCAGGCTTCTTATTAACTCTTGTAACTTATATTAGCCCATTATTTTTGTCTCTGCTAGCCACGTGGCTCGGTACCTTATTCAGCGAGGCAGTCACATCTTGCTTCTTCTTAGGCTGGGTCAGGACTGCAGAAAAAGCTTCCCTCTTCCCAGAATTCTCATTGCCCTGCCTCTACTTCCTGTCTTGTTGTCCTGCCTATACTTCCTGCCTGGCTAATGGCCAATCAGCATTTATTTAAAATGTAATTGACAGAATACAGACCATTGTCCCACACCACTTCCTTCTTCTTCTTCTTTTTTTTTTTTTTTACAAAAAAACCAAGAACTCTGAAACTAATATCCTTTGTTTAGCTTTTCTCCTGACCATTAAGCCATAACAACTTGTAACCAACGTTCTAAACAAAAGAAAATATCCATAGTCCATTATTTTGGGAATGTGGGCATAGTTTTCTAGGCTACTTCCTGCTGGTTGGGGGTGCTGATAATCTTATGGGGACCTAAAGAAAATTTAGAATTATGATCAAGTCCTGACAGGAGTATCCTGTGAGGCTTGATCATCTCAGACAGCATCTTGAATCTATTTTGGATGTAGAACTCAGACATCTGGGCCATCTTTTTTTTAAATTGCGTTGTTTTCTTGATATATAGTTTTTGAGTTCTTTATGTATTTTGAATATTAACCTTCTATCAGATATGTAGCTGGTAAAAACATTACCCATTCTGCAGGCTGCCACTTTGTCCAATTGGCGGTACTCTTTGCCTTATAGAAGCTTTTCAGTTTCATGAGGTCCCATTTATTAAGTGTTGACCATAGTGCTTGTGCTAATTATTCAGGAAGTTGTCTTCTCTGCCAATGAGTTCATAGTTATTCCCCATTTTCTCTTCTGTCAGGTTCATTGTATCTGGTCTTATGTTGTTGAGGTCTTTGATACATTTGGAGTTGAGTTTTGTGCAGGGTGATAAGTATGAACTTATTTGGATTTTCTCCAAGCAGCCATCCAGTTTGGCCAGCACTATTTGCTGAAGACTCTGTCTTTTCCCCATGTATATTTCTTGATTCTTTATAAAAAAAATCAGGTATCCATACATGTGTAGATTTATGTCTGGGTCTTCAATTTCATTGATCAATGTGTCTGTTTTTGTGCCAATACCATGATAATTATTATTATTACTATAGCTCCCTTTACTGCAGCTTGAAAGTAGGGATGCTGGTGCCTCCAGCAGTTTTTTTATTGTTCAAGATTGT
The DNA here is from genome assembly GCA_004026605.1 of Ondatra zibethicus. Classification (NCBI taxonomy): domain Eukaryota; kingdom Metazoa; phylum Chordata; class Mammalia; order Rodentia; family Cricetidae; genus Ondatra; species Ondatra zibethicus. The sequence goes on from PVIU01018194.1 coordinate 13,334, forward strand.
TTTGGCTATCTTGTGTTTTGTTTTTATCTGAAGCTGAAAATTGTCCTTTTAAGATGTATAAAGAAGCCTGGCGGTGGTGGTGCATGCCTTTAATCCCAGCACTCAGGAAGCAGAGGTAGGTCTGTGAGTTCGAGGCCAGCCTGGTCTACAAGAGCTAGTTCCAGGACAGGCTCCAAAGCTACAGAGAAACCCTGTCTTGAAAAACAAAAAACAAAACAAAAAAACAAACAAAAAAGATCTATAAAGAATTGTGTTGGAATTTTGATGGGGCTCACATTGAAACTACAGATTACTTTTTGGTAGGATGGCCATTTTTACTTTATTAATCTTATCCTATTGATCCATGAACATAGGAAATCTTTCCATGTTCTAATATTTTCTTCAATTCCTTTCCTCAATGTTTTGAAGTTTTTATCATACAAGATTTTCACTTGCTTGGTTAGAGTTACTCCAAGATATTTTATATTATTGGAAGCTACTGTTAAAAGTATTGTTTCCCTGATTTCTTTCTCAATCCAGTTGTCATTTGTATATACGAGGGATGCTTATTATTTCACTTAAGTTTGTATCCCGTTTCTTTCCTGAAGGTGTTTATCAGTAGTAGGAGTTCTCTGGTAGAATTTTTGGGGTCATATATATATAATATCATTCATCTCCAAATAATCGTACTTTGATTTCTTTCTTTTTAATTTGTGTCCCCTTGATCTCCTTCAGTTTTATTGCTCTAACTAAAACTTCAACTACTAGATTGAATAGGTATATAGAGAGTGAACAACCATGTCTTGGTCCTGATTTTAATAGAATTGTTTTGAGTTTCTTTCTTTTAAGTTGATTTTTATGGGCTTGCTGGAATTTACCTTTATTAGGTTGAGGTATGTCCATTGTTTCTCTTCAGAACTAATATCATGAAGGGGTGTTGGATTTTTATCAAAGGCCTTTTCTGCATCTAATGAGATGATCATATGTTTTTTGTCTTTCAGTTTGTTTCTATGGTAGATTTCATTTATCAATTTAAGTATGTTGAACCATCATCCCTGAATCTCTGGGATGAAGCCTACTTTATTGTTCTTGGATTTATTTTGCAAGTATATTATTGAGAAATTTTGCATCTATGTTCATAAGGGAAATTGGTCTGTAATTCTTTATTTATTGGGTCTTTATATGGTTTGGGTATCAGGGTAACTGTGGCCTCATAAAGCAAATTGGGCAATGTTCCTTCTGTTTCTATTTTGTTATAATTTGAGGAGTATTGGCATTCTCTCTCCTTTGAAAACCTGTGCTAGAATTCTGTGTTTCAACCATCTGGCCCTAGGTGTTTGGTTTGGAGAATTTTAATGAATGCTTCTATTTCACTAGTGGCTATGGGTCTATTTAAATTGTTTATCTGATCTTGATTTAATTTTGGTAAGTGCTACCTATCAAGAAAATTATTCACGTTTTTAGATTTTCCAATTTGGTAGAGTACAGGTTTTCAAAGTACATCCTTATGATTTTCTGGATTTCCTTATTGTCTCTTGGATAGTCTCTCTCCACCTTCTAGTTAATTTGAACAAGGGTTTGTCAATCATACTGATTTTCTCAAAGACTCAACTAGTTTCATTGATTCTTTGTATTGTTTGTTTGTTTCTATTTTATTGATTTCAGCCCTGAGTTTGATTATTTCCTCCTGTCTACTCATTTTAGGTATGATTTCTTTGTTTTTGTTCTCACTTTCAGATGTTGATAGTATGAGATTGCACCATTTTTTCCTTAAATATTTATTTATCTAATATATATGAGTGACCTGTCTTCACGTACACCAGAAGAGGGAATCAGATCCCATTACAGATGGTTGTACGCTACCATATGGTTGCTGGGAATTGAACTCAGGACCTCTGGAAGAACAGTCAGTGCTCTTAACCGTTGAGCCATTTCTTCAGCCCCCCTGCACCATTTTTTTTTTGAAAAATATATACAATTAGTGCTAGGAACTTGCCTTTTAGAATCACCCTCATTTCGTTCCATAGGTTTGGCTATGTTGTGTATTCATTTTCATTCAACTGTAGAAAGTCTTAAATTTCTTTATTTTTCTCTTGACCCATTTTTCATTTAGTAGAGAGTTGTTCAGTTTCCATGAGTCTGTAAAGTTTTTGTTGTTGATGTCTAGTTTTAATCCACTGTGACCGGATAGCATTTGGGATGTCACTTTGATTACCTTGTATCTGTTGAGACTTGCTTTCTGTCCAAGTATGTGGTCAGTGTTGGAGAAAGTTCCATGAGGTGCTGAGAAGAAAGTGCATTTTTTGTGTTTGGGTGTTCTGTAAATATATGTCAGGTCCATTTGGTTTATAACATTCATTCGCACAAGCATTTGTCTGGTTAGTTTTTGTTGCATGACCTGTCTATTGGCAAGAGTGTGTTATTGAAGATTCTCACTATCAGTCTGTGAGGGTCAATATGTGATTTAACTATAGTGGTGCTTTTTTTTTTTAAATGAAATTTGGTGCCCTTGTGTTTAGTGCATAGATGTTAAAGAATTGTAATGTCCTCTTAGTGGATTTTGCTTTGATGTGTATATAGTGATGTGGTGGTTTGGGTAAGAATGCCCCCCCTCATAGGCTCATATATTTTGATGATTAGTCATCAGGGAGTGGCACTACTTGAGAAGGATTAGTTAAAAATATGTCACTGAGGTTGGGCTTTGTGGTTTCAAAAACCCAAGCTAGGCCCAGTGTCTCTTCCTGCTGCTTGTAGATCTGGATGTAGAATGCTTAGCTACCTCTCCAGCACTAAGTCTGCCTGCATGCTGCCATGCTCCCCAACATGATGATAATGGACTAAACCTCTGAAACTATAAGGAAGCCCATTTAAATGCTTTCTTTATAAGAGTTCTCTTGGTCATTGTGCCTCTTCACAGCAATAGAACAGTAACTAAGACAAGTGTCCTTCTCTATCTGTTCTGATTAGTTTTGTTTGAAGTCTGTTTTTTTTCAGGTATTAAAATGGCTACACTAGCTTGCTTCTTAGGTCCATTTGCTTAGATTTTTCTTTTTATCCTTTTAACCTGAGGTAGTGTCTATCCTTGCTGTTAATGTGTGTTTCTTGGATGCAGCAGAAGCATGGATCCTGTTTTTGTATCCATTCTGTTAGTCTGTGTCTTTTAATTGGGGAATTGAGACCATTGATGTTGTGAGATATATTGATTTTCTGTTATTTTGTGTTGTTGTGATGGTAGTTGTGGTGGTGGGGGTGGTGGTGGTGGTGGGTGTGTGTATTCCTTCTTGATTTGATGGTCTGGGATTATTTATATTTTCTCAGGTGAGGTTAGCCTCTTGAGGTTGGATTTTTTTCCTAGTGCCTTCTGTAGTGCTGTATTTTATATAGATACTATGTAAATTTGTTTTTTTTTTTAATCATGGGATGTCTTATTTTCTCCACCTATTCTGATGGAAAGTTTTACTGGGTATAGTATATAGTATATAGTATATAGATCTGGACTGACATCTGTAGAACATCTGTCCAGGTCCTTCTGGCTTTTAGAATCTCCATTGAGAAGTTGGGCATTATTGTAATAAGCCTGCCTTTATATGTTACTTGTTCTTTTTCCCTTGCAACTTTTAATATTCTGTCTTTTTGCTGTCCATTTAGTGTTTTGGTTATTATGTGCCAAGGGGTCTCTGTTTTCTAGTCCAGTCTACTTGGGGTTCTGTATGCTTCTTTTACCTTTATAGGCATCTCCTTCTTTAGGTTAAGGGAATCTTCTATGATTCGTTGATAATATTTTCTGTGCCTTTGAGCTGGGTTTCTTCTCTTTCCTCTATTCCTATTATTCTTTGATTTGCTCTTTTCATGTCCTAGATTTCCTGGATGTTTTGTTCTAGGATTTTTTGAGGTTTAACATTTTCTTTGATCAAGGTATGTGTTTTCTTTTTTTCTTCTATCCTGTCTTCAGTGTCTGAGATTCTTTTTTCCATCTCTTGTATTCTGTTGGTGAAGCTTGCCTCTCAGGTTCCTGTTCAAGTTCCTAAATTTTCATTTCCAGATTCCACTCAGTTTTCTTTATTGATCCTGATTGTTTTTATTGATTCTATTTCCATTTTCAGGTCCTGAACTTTTTCAGTAATATCCTTCCACTGTTTGTGATTTCATATGTTTCTTCAGGGATTAATTCATTTTCTCATTATGGACCTCTATCATGTTCATCAAAGCTATCATTGGGTCTTATTCTTGTGCCTCTGCTATGTTACAATACTCAGGTCCTGCTATGGTAGAGTTGCTGGGCTCTAGTGGAGACATATTACCTTGGCTGTTACTGATTGTGTTTTTATGCCGGAATCTAGGCATCTGGGTTTTGCAAAATTGTAATTCTGGGTGCTGATATCTGGTCTCATCTTTGTTGAGTGGTTGTTTTGTCCTTGCTTTATGCTTCTTCTCTGGTTCTTAGGAGAGTGTGGCAGCCATGTCTTTCCTAGTAGGAAATTCTTCTTAGATTTTGATAATGTACACTGGGGGTTCCAGTGAATTGGGAACTTTCACTTAGGAATGGAGATGGGCTAGGAGTGGGATGCTGGGAAATCCACAGGAGGGAGGAAAGCAAGGTATTCTATCAGGAACTGCTTAGTCCCCAGAGAATGGGAGCCAAGTGCAGAGGGGCCACAGCAGGTGGTGTGTTGTCAATCTGGGGATAAGACTGGGGAATGGATTTGGGAGAGGTAAATATCTGCAGTTAGCCTACCTGCTTCATTGGCTGAAGTGGCCTGTGGGTTACCAGGAAATGCATGCTGGAGTTGGGGGCTAGGATAAAGCAATGAGTGGGTGGAGGGAGGTTAGGAGGGGAAGGTATGTGTGATCAACTGGAGGTGGGAGTAGAGGGACAAGGTTGACCTCAGCAGGTGTTCTCTTGCAGAGCTATGGAAAAGACTTGGGGATTGAATTTGGAGGAGAAAAGCCTACCTGCTTCCCTGGCTGGAGTGTGATACTTTTTATTTCTAACACACAGTGTGATCTATCTTGGTTTTGCATCTGGCCACATACTAGAAGTATACATATGTTCTAGGAGATCAGGAATTTCTCTTTGTTTCTTCACTGATATATGTATCCAAACACTGGAACAGTGCCTGAGGTACAGAAGGATCTTAAAACACTTGTTGACTGCATGTATTTTTATGTAATTGTGGAGGCAATGGTGAAAGCTGGGAGATCAGATACTGGTGGGGATGGAGGTCTTTGTAGAGTAAGTAGGAAAAAAGAGTTTTGGAGGGAGTTCAGTCTGTCCAGATTATATCTACTAACTTGCTTTGGGGGAAGACTTGGGGTTTCTATACAGTAGACTCATATATTATTGATAAAGGTGAGTTAAATTTTAGCCATAATTTACTTGCCATCTGAATATCTGCAGCTATTAGAAAGTTTGGAATTGGAAGTATGTGAAATTGGATCTAAGCTCTATTTAGAGTTGCCAGCCATGTGATTTTTTACATAGATTATTTACTCTTCAATACCCAGTTTTCTTAACTGGAAAGTGGTGTTAGTAATCCCTACATCATGAAGTTGTAGTGAGAATTAAGGGCTGTTATTATAAGTAGAATCCATAGTATAAACTGGGTGTTTGATATACTGTCCAAGCTGATTTGAAACAGTACACAAATGTACTGATTCTATTTGCAGGAAAATTCTTAGAGTAATAGGAAAAAGCATGAAGCATAAAGGGTAGTATATTAGAGTAAGATACTGTAGCCATAATTTAATTTTAAAGTTTTTAAAGATTGAAGAGTCAGAAATGTTAATTTGTTTGACTAGGTCATTATGTACTGTATATATGACATCCCATAAATTTTTGCAATTCAAATAATAATTTTAAAATATGTTGAAAGAAAAAAAACTACCAAAATGCATGTAAAAATGGGAAGGATGCTATATTTGGTTGTTCACAGTTGTGAAAAAAAAAACCACAGAAATAACCAGTTTCTTTCACTTCTCTAAAATGGGTTGAAATCTTGAATTAATTACAGGAGACTCAAAAAGCCTTTGACACCAAGGTACCTAATAGTGTGATCTTGTAAAATATCAAGCTACAAGGAAACTATCAAACTCTGGAAGAGTCTTGGTCCATTCCTCCTAGATGACCACTTCTTTCCAGAACTTACATGTTAATCTGCATATGGGAATTAACCTGGCCCTGTATAGAAACTTTCCCCCTTATTTTATACTGTACTGAGTATGAAACCTAGGGCCTTGTACATGCTAGGCAAGCTCTGTACCACTGAGCTACATCCTTAACCTGAAAAACTGGGAATACTAAGTCCTTTACTTGTTAAGGGTAAAATAAGAATACTTCTAGATAAGTCTTGTCTTGTTTTATACAACTGGTTGTTAGTGGCATTAACCTGTCCTGCTAACTGAGCTTTGTAAAATAAGACAGCATTGTTTTAGAATGTGGAATTGAGCAAACACTTAGCTATTTACCCTTATCAGATGATGAGGAACGAATGGCACACCATGCTTCCTCTTTGTTTCAGTTGTCAAGAAACTCAGGACACCACACAATGTTTAATTACAATAGCAGAAACTCTAAGTGAACCACAGACTTATTTCTTCTTTTTATGCAATTCAGCATTGTTAAGTTTCTGTTTTAACCGGCTTGGTGTAGAGCCTTTAAAAGCTTTACAAAATAACAAGAGTGTACCTGAGACTGATCCATATAATTTAGCATTTAACTAGTTTAACATTTTCCCTGAGGTGATTTAGTCAGTAAATATATTGTGTTTAAAAGGACCAGGTGTCTTGAAGTAGGGGCATGGTTTAATACATTGTGTTATATTCATGCAGCACAGTTAGAATTTAAATCCTCAATTCTAAAGCAAACCTGTCACCCAAGCTCATCGATGAAACTGTGTAACTGAACAGCAATGCACATGCATGACTTTATATGTCTCTCCCTGAGTAAGTCTTAAAAGATTGTATTCAGCAAAAAAGGGAGATGCTGCGAAACTTGTCTAGTAAATATGATTTCCAGTAATGAAATTTTAAAAGGATAAATGGCCTCCCAGAGAAAAGGACTACTTTTTGCTTCTCTTATAGCCAGGTATGACCATGTGACTAAGTATGACTGAGTACTGGCTAGTAAGATGTATATAGAGAAGTGTATGCAAATTGGAAATCATGCCCTTAAAAGGAAAGAGAATGCCTTCCTTTGTCCCCTCACTTCCTTCTGCCTAAATGACAATATGCCCAGGCAGGGAGCTGGGGTTCATCCCAGGAATATTTACTCCATCATCTACGTGAGGGGAAAAAACCCTCTGCCCTGTTTAACTTATTATTATTTTGGTTGTTGTTCCACAGCTACAACCTCCTAGTTTTAGAAAATATTAATTGTGTAAATTAAAACCAGGAAAGGGGACTGGGGAGATGGCTCAATCAGTAAAGTGCCTGCCATGCAAGCATGAGAACCTGACTTCAGATTCCAGAACCTATATGAAAAGCCAGGCAAAATGGTACATGCCTGCAACCCCAGCACTGGGAATGGGGAAGGGGGGATGGTAATTGGTAGGTCCCTGATGCACTTTGGACAGCCAGTATAACCAAATTCATGAGCTTCGGGTATAGTCAGACCCTGTCTCAAAAATAAATATGGACAGTGATCAATGAGAGAGAACCAACAACTGCCTCTGGCCTCCATACTGGGGTGCACATAGCTGCATGCACATCCAAATGCACATGTGCACACACCTATACAGTAAATGCACATGTTGCACAACCACTATAAAACACACACACCCAAATGAAAGATAAACAAGAAAATGACTTACATATTTATAGATAATCTTAGTAAGTCTTAGACTAGGGATACAAACAAAATTGAAATAGTGGTTGTCTCAGAGGCAGAAGGAAAGTACTAGGGTCAGGAATGAGGAGGTGCAGTCTGTCTTCTCATTAACCCATGAGTAAGTCTCTCTTTTCTGTGTGTAACGCTCAGTCATGTCGAGTAGGCTAGTTAAGCAATGCATACCTGAGATTTTTTGTGATTTCTTTATGTGAAGCTGTTTTCAGGTGGCTTTTAATAGTGACATTTACTCTGTATGAAGTGATCAGATTAGGAAAAAAGGTCACAGTCATAGGTAGCACTATGGAGTTGCTGTCAAATAGAACAAGGAAAATAGATATTGCAGTTGTATGTTAAGGCCTGTAGCACACGTGCTGCAAGAGGCAATGTAGCACCTGCCTTGGTAGAAAATTAAAACAATGACATTGCTAGCTCAAAAGCAGAAATGTCTGGCTCGGAGGTTGGCTTGAATTAACCAGGTTTATAGCCTAAGGCCGGTAGATTCATTTCTAATGAGATATTTACCTAGCAAGCCAAACAGAATGTAGGCTTAGATGGAACAGTGTTGTCTCTTATATATGCAAGTGGCAGGGACCCCTGTGTTGGCACCAGGTTGCTAAGAAAGAAGAGAACAAGCACAGAAGCAGTGGTTATGGTGTGCTTATACATAAAGATTAGTGGGTCCATCTCCTTGCTGTGATGGCTTTGCCCCCTTTCCACCCCTGGCCAGCCTGAGATAGTCCCTATATGTTTGGATGGATGGCCTCCCCCTCTGATTGTCGGTTGCTACTACTATTTCCTTGCATGCACTTCAGGTACATTCCAGGTGAGTCACCCCGTGGTTTGGGGATTCACATGCCGTTAAGAGCGTACAAACAGCTAAACTCCTTCATTATGCCAATAGTTTGTCACTCACATCCAACACATGAGAAATGACTAGGAAATGTTAAAGAAAACTTTCATTTTCTTACCTTTAAATTTGGGGGATGGATGACCCTAACTGTCCTCTCCTTTATTTCAGGTATATTCGTTAATACATTTATTACTTGTAATTCAGAATGAATTCTTCCAGTCACATAAGTGTGCTTCATCTACTCCGTGTCCCTGTGTTTAGCTAAATATAGCTGTGCCCAAGGGGTACTCTGCTCTGATGACTTTTGGTCTCATAATTATGGCCTTAGATATAATTTTTGCATAGCTGGTTTCTGGTTCTTTCTATTCAACCTTGAACTTTGACTTTGTTCTTTTACTCCTCTCTGACCATGTGTCTCATTCTTACCTTATTAATCAGCACATTCCATCACTTTAATCCTGGCTCTGCATTTGGCAATAGACCTGTCATTTTGTCATGCTGGACTGCCATCCACACCCAGCCACACAACATTTAACTGATGATAGTTCCCCTGAGAGCCTTGAGCATCCCACTGCCATAATACAAACTAGCAGGACTGTTGATAGACTTTTCTAGTGCTTTTTTTTTTCTCTTTTGGCACAATTGGCTGGCTTTCAGTGGGCTTTAGACTGTCAGAGGATAGGAACCATTGTATAACATTTCTGGCCTGTTCCCCTTTTTGGTGCCTTGCACTTTCTTTTCTTTTTTACTTTATTTTTTGCCAAGTTTTCTAGGAGAGTAAGACATTCATTTACTTTGTATCTGACACATGTTTACCCACCAGATAGATAGCAACACTAGGGTAGAATCATCTTCATCATGTCCAAGTTGGCTTCCAAATAGAAATTATATTAGAATGGGCACAAGCATTCTCCATATTCCTTGTGCCATCCTCTTAGCTAAAGACTGGTCCTGTGGTCATTCCTGGCTAAAAGAGACGCCGAGAGGTATACTGCTTCTTTCCTAATCACTGCTCATCATTACGTGAAGTCAGGACAGGAACTCAAACAGGACAAGAATTTGTAGGTAGGAGCTGATGGAGACACCAGAGGAGAACTGATTATTGATTTGCTCCTTTTTGCTTGTTCAGCTGCTTTCTTCTAGATCTCAGGACAATCATCACAGGGATGGCACCACACATAATGGGCTGGGCTCTGTCCCATCAATCACTAATTAAGACAATGCCCCATAGATTCACCTGTAGCCTGATTTTATGAAACTATTTTCTTTTTTTAAATTTTTAAATTTTTTTTATTCAAAAACTTACACTTACTCCCCTTCTCCCAGTCCCCTCCCACTCCCCCCTACCCCTTCTCCCTCCCCCTGCATCCTTAAGAGAGGGTAGGGTACCCTGCCCTGTGGGAAGTCCAAGGCCCTCCCCCCTCCATCCTGGCCTAGGAAGGTGTGCATCCATATAGACTAGGGTCCCAAAAAGATAATACATGCAGAATAGATAGGTCCTAGTGTCATTGTTGATGGCTTCTCAGTCTGCCCCCATTGGCAGCCACATTCAGAGTCTGATTTGATCACATGCTTGTTCAGTCCTGGTCCCGCTGGATTTGGTGAGCTCCCATTAGATCAGGCACACTGTCTCAGTGGGTGGACCAGCCCCTTGTGGTCCTGACTTCCTTGCTCATCTTCTCCCTCCTTCTGTTCTTCAGCTGGACCTTGGGAGCTCAGTCCATTGCTCTGATGTGGATGTGGGTCTCTGTCTCTATCTCCTTCCATCAGATGAAATTTCTATGGTGATAATCAAGATAATCATCAATGTGACTATGGGACAAGGCTAGTTCAGGCACCTTCTCCTCTGCTGCCCAAGTACCTAGCTGTTTACTCTATAACTCTATAAGAAAGTGCAAGGCACCAAAAAGGGCCTTGCACTTTCTTATAGAGTTATAGAGTAACTTCTCATCTATTTGTCCAATTGATGCAGGTAGAAAGGCAGAAGAAAATGAAGGGGATATGGGAAAGGAAAGGAACACCCTCCTCCCTATCTGAATGAAGTCTCTCTCCAAATGAGAGTAAAGAATTCCCAGGACAACTAACAAATTTTGCTATGAATATTGCCCATATAGAGACAATATTACCTTTCTCTAGAGTTATTTGAAATATAACAATGTTTAAAAAGCAACAAATCAAAAAAAAGCAACAAATCATGCTTAAGGCCTAAGCATTCAGGACCAGGTATAGCCTTTTTCCTTTCCCAACTCCAAACTCTCAATTTTTAAAGGAATTTCACAAGACATTTCCCTTATAGTGAAAGGTAAGTCTTAATGCACTTGTGCAACCCTGTGACCGATGGCTTTACTTCATCTGATTGTAACCCTATTCAACTCACCTTAGGTACCACTCTTTGATCTCACTTACCAAGAAAAGTTGGAAAGGGCAGAAATAAGTTCCTTAGAAACTCTTTGAACAATGTAATTTCATTTGTTGAACTACTAACACATTTAAGGGAAACTTTTTCTTGAGAAGTCCACACCCATGCTTTACTATGTACAATTCTTTCCCTCAGCGTCTCTCTTGTCAATGAAAGAAACAGCTCTTGTCCCCAGAGGAACAAATGAGATGGTTTATTCTGGAGCCCAATATGGCCCAGGAACATAGATTTATTCAAATACCATGTTCCAATGTGGTAACAATTACATGAAGTTTTTATAGTAACAGACACTTAAATCTTGAGATGAGACACTTTTTGAATGTATTGGTGGGTATATCAGGTAGGTGGCTTACAGACCAACAGGGAAATGTCAGCTATAGGTCTCAGATGCTGACAGCTTTTTTGGTTGATAGAAATGGGGGTGTGTGCCTGGTGTCCAAAGGATGTGACTGGTGATTACAAGGGTGTTAAGTTATATCCAGAGGCAGGTAATAAGTGACAATTAAGGGGAGATAAAGATATCCCCCAAATAATTTAGCTCTTGACCTGCAACATTCCAACTTTTCCATATCACTGAAGTTCTCATTAATTAGCCTTTGTAGTCATAGCTTCCTTGCAGGAGCTCATGTTCCCACTACTAAGCTCTGTTTTAAAATCCATAGTAAATTCTTCCCCTCCACAAACACCAACTCAGCTTCGTACTGTCTGTCCATCCTGAAACTCTCTTCTCTGACCAAGTTTTATCTGGGCTTTGTCTGAAGTCTCTGTAAAGAACTCCTTAGGCTGCTGCAGGTGGCAGCTTGGAACTGTGTCTCTCTCTGTACCATGCCCCACTGCCCCTGACAAAGTGATGTGACAAACACTGAGTATTGTTCAAGTAATTGATGTGGGCATCTTATTTTTAAACTCACTGGAAAATGTGACTGTTAACAGAAAATTGAATGATAAGGAGCTGAGCAGCTGGCTCATATTCGATGCTGTATCCTCTCTTTGTTTCCATTGAAACATTTTTTCTGGCCTCTAATATTTCACTGTCCTACCTTGGCATCTCCTCCAACTCTCCTTGTGCTATTTTCCCTCCTTTATTTTGATCTTTTCCTGCTTAGCTTAAATATTTTATCTGAAAGTTTTTTTTCCCTGTCATAATATGAGGCCTGTGAAGAGAGAGAGTTTGTATACCCCTTATTGACCGCTACATTCATATTTACTGTGTATATCATCTGGGGAGGTGCTGGTTGCTGGGTTGTCACTAAATAGATTATTGTCACTATCTTGGTCAATGTTCTATTTCTGTGAAGAAATATGACCACAACCACTCTTATAAAGGAAATCATTTAATTAGAGCTCGCTTACAGGTTGAGAGGCTTAGTCCGTTATCATCATGGTGGGGAGCCTGGTGACACACAGGCAGACACGGTACTGGAGAGGGAGCTGAGAGTTCTACATCTGGATCTGCAGGTAGCAGGAGGAGCCTTGCTTTGGCTTCTGAAACCTTCCAGCCCTCCTACAGCGACACACTTCCTCCCACAAGGCCACACCCCCTAATCTCTCTCAAGTACTGCCACTCCCTAATGACCACTTATTCAAATATTTGAACCTATGGGGGGTATTCCTATTTAAACCACTATAGTCACCAATCCTAGATTTCTCTATGTTCTGTTTGGAATTGTTGACTCGTATGGCTTTGAAGCCAGGGAGACATTTGTCATCTCTCTGTGAACATAAATTTTAGTTTGGGGCTGAGCAACTGAGAGGTATGTGGAAAGAAGAAACAGACACCATAATGGATGGGACTCTGCTTTTGGTGCTGTCATATGGCATACCCTCTCAACACTTCCCATTTGCATTTTGCTTACCTTATTTGTGTACCTTTATGTGGCAGAAATTCATACTGGTCCAGCGCCAGAGGGTTAGCAGGTAATCCTCCCTAGCCATGAACTAGCCACTGGGTTGTACTTGGCCTAGCGGAGGCAGCACTCAGCCCCTAATCCATCCTTTGTGTTACAGATACCTTTGTTGCCTGATGTGAATCTTGTCTGAGAGTTTCCCATGGATACAAAGCATTTGCAAAACTTGGTTTAGAGGAAACCGGGAAAACGTGGTACCTCATGAACCAGGAATTTGCACCTGGCATTGTATTTTTAGAAACTTCATCCAGTTTGTTTTGAGATATGGAGATCTACTAGCTAAAGTGTAAATACAGGAAAAAAATAAAGATGCCAAGAATCAAAGGGAAAGGCTTCAGTTCACCGAGATGGAGTTCATTCTCATGTGTCTCTGAGTCTTCATTTCACGGACCCATGTGAACACACACACCTGCTCTGAGTTACACATGACACCTTTAAGAAGTGTGATTCAGCCGGGCGGTGGTGGTGCACACCTTTAATCCCAGCACTTGGGAGGCAGAGGCAGGTGGATCTCTGTGAGTTCGAGGCCAGCCTGGTCTACAAGAGCTAGCTCCAGGACAGGCTCCAAAGCTACAGAGAAACCCTGTCTTGAAAAACCAAAAAGAAAAAAAAAGTGTGATTCATAGCTCTGTAATTCTCATTGTTGAGTGTTCCTTTTGCTGGTGTTTTATTTCTTTATGTTTTATGGTTAATATTTTTTTGTTTCTTTGGCTTAGATGTTGTTAGTCTCATACTGAGGAAGATGCTAGTAGATTGTGTTTGATTTTGAGGCGTCATCATGTCATTTAGGCTCTGATGTATGGCCATAGTTTGCTCCTCTGGCAACTGCCTTGGGTTCTAGCTCCTGAAAGACGAACCAGGTAGGCCTTGGCTTGGGCACAGTACTGAGAGCAAGCTGGCTGGTGATGCTGGCTTTCTATATTGGCTGCCTGGCCATTTTGCCTTAAGGGATCCTATACTATGACTGTGGATGTTGCATGCAAGATGGTTCTATCACTCATTAATCTGTTCCTTAATTGGCGCTAAACAGCTTTCACATCTTTTGTGGGAATTAAATTCACTCAGATGGTCGTGATCAAGGAGCTCCTGCTTTGCTGAGCAGTTGGGCTTTTGCATTGGTCCTCTGGCTGGCAAGGAGTCACCAGAGTCTTTAAGCTAGGGCAGTGGTGGTGGTTCTTTTAGAGTTACAGTCATTGTGGTGGTTTTGAGGTAGACTGCTAAGCAGTGTGTGATGGATGCAGAGGGATGAAGAGGCTCTGAAGAAAAAAGTTCCAGAGAGAAGAATGGCTGCCAACGTGCATTATTATTGGTACCTGTGAATGTAAATGAGTTAAGAGTGACTCACAGGGAGTCACTGTGGCAAGGACAGGGAATGGGGAAGAGAAACAATGCTGACCTGGAGGAGTAAGAGGTACCTCTGGGACCTGTTGCGTTTGAGGTGTTAAGAGAGCTGGTGAGCAGGCAATTGGACAGAGGTTCAAGAGTGTGGAGTGGGGCAGGGGAATCTGTGCTCACCCTCTGGTTGCTAGAATGATACCATTAAAGCTTTATACCGGTTAGGTGATGTTTATATTGGTGAGTTTCAAATTCATAAAATAAAGTCAATAATATAAAAAATGAAACCCATGAGTTCATTACCCTGTTTCATTAATCACCAACTTGTAGTCCTTTCTATTTCATTTATGCCTTCCAACCAGCTTATCCCGTATATAATTTTGATCCAAATCCCTCACATTATATTATTTGATTTGTAAATATTTCCAGAAGACAAGGGATCTTTTAATAATGTGGCTATAATACATTATTAACTCTTAAAATCCATGCTAATTTTGTGATACTTGTCAAATATACAGTGAGTTCATATTTCTCCAGTTAACTTTTTGTTTAGTTTGACTTAAGATCCAAATAAGCCCCCCCCAATAGCATTTGGCTGATATATCTTGATTTCTCATAAATCTTTTATCGGTAGGATTGAGTAGGTAACTTTTTAGAATATTCTGAGACCTGTTGTCTGAACTTGAACCACAGCTATCAAATGAATGAAAGAAAGCAGTGGAAGGATGTAGGACAATGGGGGACTCTTCAGCAGAGGAATGATTTTGACTCCCCACCCCTACACGGGATGGTTGGTTTTGTCAACATGACCCGGTGAAGATTTACCTGGAAAGAGAGTCTCAATGAGGGGTTGTCTATGTCAAGTCTGGCTTGTGGGCATGTCTGTTGGGTATTGTCTTGATCACTTTAATTAATATGGAAGATCCAGCATAAAAATGGGTAGCACCCTTTAAGGAGGGGTAAGCCTTTAACTGCATGAGGGAAAAAAATGTGAGTTGAGCATAGCGGGCCTGTACATTTTATTACTCTCTATTATTGACTTTGGATGTGCTTCAGGTTCCTGTGTTGCCTTCCCTTTAGTGACGGACCTGGAAGTGTAAACTGAGTAAATCTTTTCTCTCCTAAGTTGCTCTTTGTTAGGTTTTTTTTTTTTAATTCCAGCAACAGAAATGAAACCAGGACATCCTGAACCATATTTTTGGGATAGCTGCTAAAGCCCTTGAACTCATATCCTGTTTCTCCTGCTGCTCATTTTCAATATTGTTGCTCTGGAACCTTCTAAAAGTCAGACTTGGTTGTATGTGCCCCTTTCTTGGCCCAGCAGTCTTTGTGTGTCTGTTTCCTGTGTGGTAAATGCTAATCTTGTGAGCCTGGCTCAAAAGGATGGAAGCTGCCTTCCACGTGACACTTGGGCCCCACCCTTCCCTTTTCTCCCCAGCATGAGCCAACTCAGGCTCATCTGATGTTCATTTACCAACCACATGCCATGGGAATTTTCTGTGAAGTCTAGTTTTTAGTCTCTTTCCTTCTCCTCTATATAGTTTCACTACCCTTTTAAGGCCCAATTGAGAAGTCACTGTTTCTCTGGTTTTCTTCAACATTTTTTTTCACATGAAAGAAATATTTATTCTGTATCCTGTTGTGTCAACTTTTTGTGCCCTTTTTTGTGGTGCCTAGCACACTTTAATTGGCTTTATTGTAATGTAATACAAGTGGTAATTGTAATACAAGTGGTATGGGTGTATGTGTATGTCTGTGTGTGTCTGTAGTGGGACTGTGTGGGGCGGGTTATGTGTTGTTAGCCAGCTTTTGATCTCCCTGTGGGTATCCAGTCCAGAGCCTTCCCCTCTTGGTATGAAGGGCCCAGTTATTGGCAACTACATTTTGTAGGATGAGCAACACTTTCCATTAAAGCAACTCCACTCTGTTTTGTTTTAAAATGATTTTTATCAAGTAACCTGTTGAATCGACATAGTTTTGAGCTAAGCTGAATTAAAGGCAGTTTGTAATTATATCTTATTCTGCCTTTAGAAACACATAAAAGGTTTTGCTGGATGTATGATCTCAATCATTTCTTGTGTCATTAATGTAACTTTGGTTGTTTCCCAGATACTAATGACTCAGGAGATAACAGCAAAAATACAGAAATCTGTCATCTAAGTTAGGGATGGGTGGTGTAGGAGGTCCTTCTGTTTGAGTGTTCCTTTCATTGGTTCAATAAAGAGACTGCCTTGGCCTTTTGATAGGGCAGCCTTTAGGTGGGTGTAGTAGATAGAACAGAATTCTGGGAAGAAGAGAAGTGTGGCAGACGCCATGGTTTTCATCCCCGAGATGGACGCTGGCTGGTTAGACTCATGATGGTAAGCCACAGCCAAGTGGTGATACACATTAATGGAGATGGGTTAAATTAATATGTGAGAGTTAGCCAATAAGGGGCTGGAGATAATGGACCAGGCACTATTTAAATGAATACAGTTTCTGTGTAATTATTTCGGGGGTTAAGCTAGCTGGGCACCAGGAACGCGGCCTGCTCGCCTCTTACTACAGATGGGGACTTTCATACTAGAATATTGAATGGCTTGATTTTTATCAAGGTCTTATACAAACACAACTGCTGTGAGTTCATGAACCATGCCATGTCCTGAAGATGCTGTTTCACCCTGGTCCTTCCTGACATCTCTCTCTAGTCTTTCCATTTTCTCTTCTATGGTCGTCCCTGAATACTGAGTAGTAGGGGTTGGGAGAATGCACCAGTTTTCAACAGGGAGAGCAGAGATGTGCTAATTTCATGGTTAGTGCACTATGGTAATTTTTCTTTAAAAATGGAGTTCATGCCAGGAGGTCCATGTGACATCTCTTTTGGAGGATCAAGAAACCTCATTATGATGGCGATGCAAGAAAGGCTAAAGCAAACAGAACACTTCTCAAGTGGTGGTTAGTGACACCACTACAATTTCTCATCTATAAAGAAAATATTTCCTATTTCAAGGTGAGGCCTGAGTTAGCTGTAGGAATATTGTTGATGGTCTAGAGAAGCTACCTGCATTTCCCCAAAAGATAGTATAGTAGTTGTCTTAGTTAGGGTTTCTACTGCTGTGAAGAGACACCATGGCAACAGCAACTTTTATAAAGGAAAACATTTAATTGGGGTGGCTTACAGTTTCAGAGGTTTAGTCCATTATCATCATGGTGGGACACATGGTAGCATGCATGGTGCTGGAGAAAGAGCTGAGAATTCTACATCTTGATCTGCAGGCAACAGAAATGAATTGGCTTGAGTTTCTGAGACCTCAAAGACCATCCCCCATTGATGCAACTCTTCCAACAAGGACACACGTACTCCAGCATGGATATAACTCCTAATAATGCCACTCCTTATGGAACATAAATTCACATATGAGTTTATGGGACATATTTCTATTAAAACCACCAGTACTCAAAGGGGGCAAACTCTAAGTTGACTATTCATCTTAAATGATTGGACCAGAAGTGTTTCAGCTTGAGCATTTTGTTTTAGATTTTAGAAGATTTGAACAGATTGAACTGACCAAACATCATTTATCCCAAACCCTGAACATCATTTAACCCAAAGCCTAAATGTGAGATATTCCAAAACCTAGAACTTTCTGAGAGACATGTCAGTGTTTGAAGAGTTTCCTATTTCAAAGCATTTTGATTTTGGATTTTTGGAGAGATCTGTGACTTAAGAAAAATATATTTTTTTATTGATTTTTATTGAGCTCTACATTTTCCTCTGCTCCCCTCCCTCCGTCTCCCCTCCTCCATTCAACCCTCCCCCAAGGTCTTATGCTCCCAATTTATTCAGTAGACCTTGTCTTTTTTCTACTTCCCATGTAGATTAGATCTGTGTAAGTCTCTCTTAATGTCCTCATTGCTGTCGAAGATCTCTGGGATGATGGTTTGTAGGCTGGTTTGATTTGCTTTATGTTTAAAAACCACCTATAAGTGAGTACATGTGATAATTGTCTTTTTGTGTCTGGGTTACCTCACTCAAAATAATGTTTTCTAGCTCCATCCATTTCCCTGCAAAATCCAAGATGTCACTGGTTTCTGCTGCGTAGTATTCCATTGTGTAAATGTACCATATTTTTCTTATCCATTCTTCGGTCAAGGGGCATTTAGGTTGTTTCCAGGTTCTGGCTATGACAAACAATGCTGCTATGAACATAGTTAAGCACATGTCCTTGTGGTATGATTGAGCATCCTTTGGATATATACCCAAAAGTGGTATTACTGGGTCTTGAGGAAGGTTATTTCCTAATTTTCTGAGAAATCACCACACTGACATCCAAAGGGGCTGTACCGGCTTGCATTCCCACCAGCAATGCAGAAGTGTTCCCTTTACCACACAACCTCTCCAGCATAAGTTGTTTTCAGTGTTTTTGATCTTGGCCGTCCTTACAGGTATAAGATGGACTCTCAGAGTTGTCTTGATTTGCATTTCTCTGATGGCTAAGGATGCTGAACATTTCCTTAAGTGTCTTTCAGCCATTTTAGATTCCTCTGTTGAGAGTTCTCTGTTCAGGTCTGTACTCCATTTTTTTTTTTGGATTATTTGTTCTTTGGCTGACCAATTTCTTGAGTTCTTTGTATATTTTGGAGATCAGACCTCTGTCCTATGTGGGGTTGGTGAAGATCTTTTCCCATTCTGTAGGCTGCCGTTTTGTCTTGTCCGTTGCCTTACAGAAGCTTTTCAGTTTCAGGAAGTCCCATTTATTAATTGTTTCTCTCAGTGTCTGTGCTGCTGGGGTTATATTTAGGAAGTGCTCTCCTGTGTCAATGTGTTCAAGTATACTTCCCACTTTCCCTTCTATAAGGTTCAGTGTGGCTGGCTGTATGTTGAGGTCCTTGATCCATTTGGACTTGAATTTTGTGCATGGTTATAGATATGGATCTATTTTCATTCTTCTACATGTTGATATCCAATGATATCGGCACCATTTGTTAAATATGCTTTCTTTTTTTCCATATGATATTTTTGCTTTTTTTGTCAAAAATCAGGTGTTTGAAGGTGTGTGGATTAATATCCGGGTCTTCTGTTCAGTTCCATTTGTCCTCCTTTCTGTTCTTATGCCAATACCAGGCTGTTTTCAGGACTGTAGCTTTGTAGTAGAGTTTGCAGTCAGGGATTGTGATGTCTCCAGAAGTTCTTTTATTGTACACGATTGTTTTGGCTATCCTGGGTTTTTTGCTTTTCCATATGAAGTTGAGTACTGTTCTTTTGAGGTCTGTGAAGAATTTTGCTAGGATTTTGATGGACATTGTGTTGAATCTGTAGATTGCTTTTGGTAAGATTGCCATTTTACTATGTTAATTCTACCTATCCAAGAGCATGGGAGATCTTTCCACTTTCTGGTGTCTTCTTCAACTTCTTTCTTCAAAGATTTAAAGTTTTTTTCATACAATTCTTCCACTTGTTTGCTTAGAGTTACTCTGAGATATTTTATGCTATTTGTGGCTATTGTGAAGGGTCTTTTTTCTCTGATTTCTTCCCCAGTCCTTTTATCATCTGTGTACAGGAGGGCTGCTAAATTTTTTGAGTTAATCTTGCATTCTGCTACATTTCTGAAGGTGTTTATGAGTTGTAGAAGTTCCTTGGTAGAATTTTTGGGATCACTTATGTAAAGAGTGAGAGTTTGACTTTTTCTTTTCAGATTTTTATCCCCTAGATCTCCTTTTGGTGTCTTATTGCTCTAGCTAGGACCTCAAGAACTATATTCAATAGATATGGAGAGAGTGGACAACTTTGTCTTGTTCCTGATTTCAGTGGGATCACTGGGCGTTTCTCTACATTTAGTTTGATGTTGGCTTGCTGTATATTGCCTTAATTATGTTTAGGTATGTTCCTTGTATCCCTGCTCTCTCCAAGACCTTTATCATGAAGGGATGTTATATTTTGTCGAAAGCTTTTTCGGCATCTAATGAGATGATCATGTGGTTTTTATTTTTCAGTTTGTTTATATGTTAGATTACGTTGACAGATTTTTGTATGTTGAACCATCCCTGCATCAGTGGGATGAAGCTGACTTGATCATAGTGGATGATGGTTCTGATGTGTTATTGGATTCAATTTGCCATTGTTTTATTTAGTATTTTTGCATCAATGTTCATGAGTGAGATTGGTCTGTAATTCTCTTTCTTAGCAATGTCTTTCTGTGGTTTGGGTATCATGGTAATTGTAGCCTCATAAAAAGAGTTTGGCATTGTTCCTTCTGTTTCTATTGTGTGGGATAATTTGAGGAGTATTGGTATTAGGTCCTCTTTGAAAGTCTTGTAGAATTCTGAGCTGAAACCATCTGGTCCTGGGCTTTTTTTCATTGGGAGACTTTTGATGACTGTTTCTATTTCTTCAGCAGTTATAGGTCTGTTTAATTTGCTTATCTGGTCTTGATTTAATTTTGGTAAGTGATATTTATCTAGAAAGTTGTCCATTTCCTTTAAGTTTTCCAATTTTGTGAAGTACAGGTTTTTGAAATATGACCTGATGATTCTCTGTATTTCTTCCATGTCTGTTGTTATGTCCCCCTTTTCATTTCTCAGTTTGTTAATTTGGATATTCTCTCTCTGCCTTTTGGTTAGTTTGGATAAAGGTTTGTCTATTTTGTTGATTTTCTAGCAAAACCAACTCTTTGTCTCATTGATTCTTTGTATTGTTTTCTTTGTTTCTATTTTATTGATTTTAGCTCTCAATTTGATTTTTTCCTGCCATCTATTTCCCTTGGGTGATTTTGCTTCTTTTTGTTCTAAAGTATTCAAATTTTCTGTTAATTCACTAGTGTGGGATTTTTGCAGCTTCTTTCGTAGGTGTTAAATGCTATTAACATTCCTCTTAACACTGCTTTCTTTGTGTCCCATATATTTGGGTATGTTGTGTGGTCATTTTCATTGAAGTTTAGGAAGTCTTTAATTTCTCCCTTTATTTCTTCCTTGACCCATTGAAGATTCAGATGAGCATTGTTTAATTTCCTTGTGTTTGTGGGTTTTCTGGAATTAGTATTGCTGTTGACTTCTAGTTTTAAACCATGATGATCTGATAAGGTACATTATGTTATTCCATTTTTTTTTATTTGTTGAGGTTTGTTTTGTTACCGTGTATGTGGTCAATTTTTGAGAAGGTTACATGAGGTGCTGAGAAGAAGGTCTATTCCTTCCTGTTTAGATAGAATATTCTATAGATGTCTGTTAAGTCCATTTGAGACATAACATCTGTTAGTTCCCTTATCTCTCTGTTCATTTTTTGTCTAACTTACTTGACCAGTGGTGAGAGGGGAGTGTTGAAGTCTCCCACTATTAGTGTGTGGGGTTTAATGTATGATTTAAGCTTTAGAAGTGTTTCTTTTACATATGAGGGTGCCCTTGTATTTGGGGCATTAGATATTCAGTATTGTGATTTCTTCTTGAAAGATTTTTCTTGTGACTAATATGAAGTGACCTTCTTTGTCTCTTTTGACTGATTTTAGCTTGAAGTCTATTTTGTTAGATATTAGGATAGCTACACCCACTTGTTTCTTAGGTTCATTTGATTGGTATATTTTTTCCCAACCCTTTACTCTGAGACGATGTCTGTTTCTGAGGTTGAGATGTGTTTCTTGTATGCATTGAAGGATGGATTCTGTTTTCTTATCCAATCTGTTAGCCTGTACCTTTTTATCGGTGAGTTGAGTCCATTTACATTAAGGGATATTAGTGGCCAGTGATTGCTATCTCCTGTTAATTTAGTTTTCATTGTTGGTGATGTTAATTTGTGTGTTTTCCCCTTCTTTGGGATTTGCTGCTATGAGACCATCAATTGTCTGTGTTTTTGTTGGTGTAGCCAACTTTCTTGGGTTGGAGTTTTCCTTCTAGTATTTTGTGTAGGGCTGGGTTTGTGGCTAGGTATTGGTGAAATCTAGTTTCATCATGGGACATCTCGTTATGTCCTTCTATGGTAATTGAAAGTTTTGCTGGGTATAGTAGCCTGGGCTGGCATTTGTGGTCTTTTAATGTCTGCATAATGCTTGACCACAACCTTCTGGCTCTCATTGTCTCCAATGAGGCGTAATTCTGATAGGTCTACCTTTACATGTTACTTGGCCTTTTTCCTTTGCAGCTCTTAATATTTTTTATTTACTCTGTATATTTAGTGTTTGGATTATTATGTGGTGAGAGGAATTTGGAGAAGTTTTCTTCTTTAATTTTGTTAAATATATTTTCTGTGTTGAACTTCTCCTTCTTCTATACCTATTATTCTTAGATTTGGCCTCTTCATGGTGTCCCATATTTCCTGGATATTTTGTGTTAAGCTTTTGTTAGATTTAATGTTTTCTTTAACTGTTGAGTTTATTTCCTCTATTGTATCTTCAGTGCTTGAGATTCTCTCTTCCATCTCTTGTATTCTGCTGTTCATTCTTGCATTTGTGTTTCCTGATTGTTTTCTCATGATTTCTGTTTTTATAATTCCCTGCACTTGTGTTTTCTTTATTGTCTCTATTTCAGTTTTCAAGTTTTGAATAGTTTATTTCATATGTTTGATTTCTTTTTCTTGGTTTTCTTTGACGGATTTGCTGATGCGTTCCAATTTTTTGTTTGTCTTTTCCTCCATCTCTTTAAGGGAATTTTTCATTTCCTCTTTAAGAGTTTCAAAAATTCTCTTGAAGTTATTTTTTAGGTCCTTTTCTTCTGCTTCATCAAATTTGGTTGTTCAGTTCTTGCTGTTGTAGGGTCTTTAGGTTTTACTGGAGTCGTGTTGCTCTTTGTGGTGTTGCGTGTGTTCTTACCTTTTCTATTCATCTTTTCCTCTAAAAGATTTGGTGTGGGCTGTCTAACATTCTGTTGAATAAACTTCTAGGTGCCAAAGAATCCAAAGCTCAGATGGTTGTTCCTCGTGGTACAGTCAGTGCCACAGTTCTAGGTACCCAGTTGGTTAATCCACGTTCCTGGAGATAGCTTAGCACTCCTGTGCTTTGCTCTGCTCACTTGGAGTTTGCTGTCTCATGCTTACTTTGGCTTAGGGAACCTGCCTTGACCTGCCTCTGCAAATCCTGGTCTGGATCCACTCCTGCAGAAGTCTCTGGCTTGGAGTTGGTCCTGCAAAGGTTTCTGGCTCCAGTCTACTGCCTCAGGCTACTGCCCTAGGCTTGGGTACGCCCAGAACCACAGAGGACCTGGCTCAGGCTTACCCCTTCTGAGGTCCCAGACTCACACTAGGACCCTCAGAGGTTCCAGGTTCCTGCCTATTCCCTTTGATGTCCCAGACCAATGCACAGACCCACAGAGGTCAGGCCTACTCCCTCTGATGTCTGAGACTCATGCCTGGCCCAGTAGAGATTTCTGGTTCCTGCCTACTCCCTCGGAGGTCCCAGATTCACGCCCAGACTTGCAGAGGTCCTGGCTCAGGCCTAGTTCCTGGGAGGTCCCAGACTCGCTCCCAGACCCACAGGGTTCCTGGCTTAGGTCTACTCCCTTGAAGGTCCCAGATTCATGTCCAGACCCTCAGTGGACTCTGGCTCTGGCTCACTCACTCAGCGGTTACTCCCCTGTACCTGTTCTGGTGGAGATTGCTGACTCTGGATCAGGTCGCTGGCTCAGTCCTTATCCGCCAGTGCCCCGGGACTGCATTGGCTCCTGGGACTGCATTGAAAAATATATTTTTTCAGTGTTCTGAAGGTTGGAAGTTCAAGATGCCAGCATAGTCAGCTCACTTTTAAGGACCCTCTCTCTTCCACATTATCGCTGTTATGATTTGGATAATGTTCAACCTGGTAAAATGGTTAGGGTGTCTAGAGTAGAAAGAGGGTTCCAGGAATAGGTTCAGAGGAAAGGTGGTTTGTTTTGAAATGTAATTGATAATTAGATGAAGAATCTTTTTTTCCAGACAGGGATCATTCTTCTGCCTTAGCCTCCCATCTTCTGCAATTACAGATGTGTGTCACCATGTTCAGTTTGTTCTCTCCCTCTTTGTATGTGTGTTTAATATGTTTAATCATATGAACGTCTATCTTGAGTTTAGTCAGATGTTCATGGTTTTAGCTGTTGAAGAAAAGAACTAACAATGTGCAGATTTTCTGTTGTACTCTCTGCAAACCTAGCCAGCTACCCATGGGAATGAAATGTCATAGACCCTAGAGAAATACCTACTACTGACACTTTCCTAAGCCAGTATAATTTCTTTTTTTTCTCCTTACAACGTATTCTAGCATTTTTTATTGGGTTGGCTGTTGCTGTCACCTGTATGGTTACAAAACTTTGATACTAACAACCAAAACCAGGATCTCTTTGAATCAAAGTTCAGAGCACTCCTACTCCCAAGCTGCTATCTGTCTGAAGAAAGGAAATTCAAAAGCCACAGTGAAGCCATCATGAGCCTTAGAGTCCCACCAGGTAAGCAGACTGGATAATGATATTGAAAGTTCTGTCTAGTCCACCGTTCAAAAATACTCTCTTTTCTAGGTTGTCACACATACTAAGCATCTAGGGACACATGCTGTGGCTTGCTATTTGGTACTACTGTACATTGTTGTTCTTAAAATACAGTTTTTTTAATATTCTTTTATTTTTCATTCAAAAAATGTACACTTCCTCCCCTTGTCCCAGTCCCCTCCCATTCCCCCACTAATGCTCCTCCCTCCCCCTGCTTCCTTAAGAGGGGGCAGGGTACCCTGCCCTGTGGGAAGCCCAAGGTCCTCCCCCCTCCATCCCGGCCTAGGAAGGTGTGCATCCAAATAGACTAGATACTCAAAAAGATAATACATGCAGGAGAGATAGGTCCCAGTGCCATTATCGTTGGCTTCTCAGTCAGCCCCCATTGACAGCCACATTCAGAGATTCCTGTTTGATCACATGCTCATTCAGTCCTGGTCCAGCTGGATTTGGTGAGCTCCCATTAGATCAGGCACACTGTCACGGTTGGTGGACCAACCTCTTCTGGTCTCAATTTCCTTGCTCATCTTCTCCCACCTTCTGTTCTTCAACTGGACCTTGGGAGCTCAATCCATTGCTCTGATGTGAATGTGGGTCTCTGTCTCTACCTCCATCCATAGGACGAAATTTCTATGGTGATGATCATCATTCTATGGTGATCACCATTCTATGGTGATGATCATCATTGTGACTATGGGACAGGGCTAGATCATGCACTTTCTCCTCTGCTGCCCAAGTACCTAGCTGGGGACATCCCCGTGGACACCTGGGATCCCCTCTAGAGCCAAGACTCTTGCCAATCCTAAAATGACTCCCTTAATGTAGATATTTTATTCCCTTCTCCAATATCCACCCTTCCTCCATCTCCACCCTCCCACTCCACCAAGCTCTCCCCAGTCCATCCCTTCTCCCTTCTCCCTCCCTCTCTCCCTTTTGCCCACCCCCCAAACCTCCACCCCATCCCCATTCCCGTGCCTCCACCTTTTGCCTGGCGATCTTGTTTGCTTCCAATTTCCAGGAGGATCTATATATGTTTTTCTTTGGGTCTACCTTGCTATTTGGCTTCTCTAGGCTTATAAGCTATAAGCTTAATGTTCTTTGTTTATGGCTAGGGTCCACTAATGAGTGAGTACATACCATAACCATCTTTTTGGGTTTGGGATATCTCACTAAGGATAGCGTTTTCTATTTCCATCCATTTGCATGCAAATTTAAGGATGTCATTGTTTTTTAGCGCTGAGTAGTATTCTAATGTGTATGTATTCAACACTTTCTTGATCCATTCTTACATTGAGGGGCACCTAGGTTGTTTCTAGGTTCTGGCTATGACAAGTAATGCTGCTATGAACATAGTTGCACTAATGCTTTTGTAGTATGATTGGGCATCTCTTGGGTATATTCCAAAGAGTGATATTGCTGGATCCTGAGGTAGGTTGATTCCCAGTTTCCTGAGAAACCGCCACACTGATTTCCAAAGTGGTTGCACAAGTTTGCATTCCCACCAGCAATGGATGAGAGTTCCCCTTACTCCACATCCTCTCCAGCATAGGTATCCTTGGTGTTTTTGATTTAAGCCATTCTGACAGGTGTAAGATGGTATCTCAAAGTT